>OX439486.1:39218858-39346233 GCA_949320155.1 Melangyna quadrimaculata
GATGGTAAGCGACCTGGTTTTGGTGATGGTAAGAAATGAATGTTATGAATGAGAATGAGAACTTATAAATGGAGAACCAAATGGGAAGAAGACCAGAGTTGATTTCCAGATACTAAGAGATAAGGTCGCAGCCCTGCTATAGACAGCGGGCCTTAATCTTTTAAAAAGAAATAAATAAAGAATACAAAATAATAAAAAATAAAATAAACAAGACTTTTATTTATTTTATTTTACAAATTAGTTGACAAGTTACGGTCTGCCGTGCTTCCTTCTTTGAAAGGGAAGAGCAGATGACGGAGAGTTAATTTGTAAAATAAAATAAATAAAAGTCTTGTTTATTTTATTTTTTATTATTTTGTATTCTTTATTTATTTCTTTTTAAAAGATTAAGGCCCGCTGTCTATAGCAGGGCTGCGACCTTATCTCTTAGTTCTGGAAATCAACTCTGGTCTTCTTCCCATTTGGTTCTCCATTTATAAGTTCTCATTCTCATTCATAACATTCATTTCTTACCATCACCAAAACCAGGTCGCTTACCATCCCCAGAACCATGTCACTAATTTGAGTTCACCAGAACCAGGCCACACACCGTGGTCATAATTCTTCATATATCGTTACATAAAAACATTCTTAAACCTTTATGCCGATCGTATGGTGACCCACTCAAGTACTTCTGGGTGTTTCATCATCGATCGCAGTTCGCAGGTTTCGTATTGCACATTGCACTTGACATACTTTATTGCATTGCAGTTGTTTGTTTGCGTTTCTGTATTCGTTGCAATAGAGCCGCGCATATAGCTTGAGTCATAGTGGCGTGCGTAAGCGAAGCATTGTTCTATAATAAGAACGAAATCGAAATTATGCTTGGTTGGTGTTTTATTTCATGGTTCATTGGTTGGGTGACTGTTCAATGGGAATTGGTTCTGAATGAATGATTTATTTAGGGTTTGGGAAAGGGAATAGTTGTGGCTCTCGGGTCACAACATCCTCCCCCTCTTGAAAAAAGAAAATTCGTAGCCTGAGGAAATAAGGTTAGGAATTTTCGCAAAAACGCGTAGAGTTGAACCAAGTGCGAAGAAGTCAGAATTTAACATTTTTCTTTTTTTTTTTTTTTATCATTTATTTATAAGTATTATTATTTGTAATACTAGTTTATAGTGGACAATATTTCTTTTTACATTGTTATTCATATATTGTTATTACATATGTTATTTATCTATCAATTTAGTAGATAACATAATGTAAGTTACTGAACAATTTTTTTCTTTTACCAGTAATAAACTAACAAAATTTTTCGAAACAAAAAAAAATTTTTTTTTTTTTATATTGATATTTGTTTACTCATATAATCTTTTTTATTTTTTTTTTTTTTTTTTATTTTTTTTTAATATTTTTTTTTTTTTTTGATAATAATATAATGTTAATGATTCATAATATAAAGCTTAAAAGTGGATAAAATTAAAATATTATAGTAATTCATATTTAATAATTGAATAATGACATGAAATATTTTTTAATTGCTTAACACGAAAATTGGCATATCGTTTTCTTTTTTGTTTACTTGGACAATCTTACCCTTTTCTAAACTCTTTGTTTTCTCATGTTTCAATTTGTATGTTTTATATCGTCTGTGGCAAAGTGATATCAAAAGAATAGTGAAGATTATATATATAATTGTATAGTGATGAAGATTATGCTTATCCATTGTTAAAAATGGTGTTAGTTCTCTACTTTTTTGAAATTGTATATTTTTTGAGAGAAGTTTTAGTTCATCGCGACTGGAGTATTTAATAAATGTAACTTTGGGTTTAGCTTCGTTTTTCGGGTAATTGTCTTTTATTTCAGAAATATTTAAGGCAGGAATGAAAGAATTATACACAAAAGTCGATTTTTCGTTCTTAGACCGTATAGTTAGATCTTTTGATTTTAGGAAACAGTTTCCGGTGAGTTCGAGAATAGCTGTTCCTTCTAGGGTATGTGTTGCAACAGTATCTTGGCATATTTCATCTACTATATATTTTCCTAAAGAAGAAAATAGCCATGTATTGAGCTGGGATACTTGTATCCAAACAGTTGAAATGTTTGATTCTTTAATATCACAAGAAGTCGGAAAAGATTGGATTCTTTGCAAGAGTTGAATTTCACATTGAGGATTATTGATATTTGTGTTGAATAATGGATGTGTCATTTCGCATAAAAAGTTGTTGTTCAAATTCTTACAATGACTCAGCTCTTCACTTTCTATGTTATAGTAGTGCTCCTTTTTGTAATCAATGATAAGATATTTTGAAGTTGGTTGTACGAATACAAGTTTGTTATTTAAACGGGTTGGTAGAGGGATAACTTTATAAAGTTGGAAATTTTCTCTAAAAGGTAGGGGAATTTTGAATTCATAAATTACTTTTTCTTTTCTAATGGTTGCACTCATGCTGCTTATTTCGTAAAGTGGTAGAATATCACTCTCATTGCCTAAGTATGGTAACTGTAGGTCACCAGGAAGTTCCTGTTTTATTTTTAGCAAAACATTTTTAAGCTGATCCGGTGTAACGATAGTCGGATGCGGTGTGCCGTTTTTTGCGTTTACTAGGACATCGAGAATATCAGAAATAGTATTTTGGTATCTTATGATGAGGAGTGTTAAAAGTGAGGTAAGAGATTCTATTTTTAATATTGTAGATTGATCTGAGGTCTGATTGATGAGTCTGTCAACTGCGTTTTTCACGTCTTTGATTTTTGAATTTATAGCTTTAAATTGAGATTCGATAGTGATTTCTGATTTGTTAAACATATTGGTTGTTGTTTCTATTATAAATGTTTGGTTCTTCACGAGTTCTAAAAGGTAATTTTCGTTATACTTTAGTTTTTCTATTTGTTTGTCGTAAGACTTAGCATCATCTTCGTCCATTGTTCCGAACAAAGATTTACTGATCGTTCCTATAACATTCACTAATGCCCTTTTGTCCCTAGATTTAGGTTTGGATTGTATTAAGCTAAATTTAAGTTTAATATCTTCCATTAGATGTGATACTTCTGCTACCGCGCTACTACAGAGAAGGTCAAAATTTGGTTAACCTTCTAATTGCTTACACAGACTGTTTACCTCGTACACATAAAATTCTGCATGTGTTAGGGCTCCGTTAAACAATGTAAGATCGTTATATGCTATAAGCTTCCATTGAGTTGTGTAGAGATCAACCTTGCCCATCTCCTCGAAATAGATTCCCGGACTCTGATCAATGTGGCGTATTTTGAGGGTTGCGCTGGTCAATAATGGTATTAGAATGAAGTACACTAGTGGACCCATGATCTATAATGTCAAGGAAAATGGTTGATTTCCTGTATTTTATATACTGTCTAATTTTTGTTTTGTTTATGGCTTTGTGTTTTCTTTGTGTGTATGTGGTGTGTAAATTAGGTTTGTATTTATTTTAAATGTAAAAGAGGACTGAAGTATAAGGTGGATGTAATTATTCATTAAAAAGTTGTAAGTTGTTATTGTGTATGAGCTTGGATTTCCTACCCATCCTGACTACTGTGTTTTCGTCCGAATGGATTCTTATGACCTCATATGGCCCGTCCCATAGGGTTGAAAGTTTGTTCTGTCTGGTTTGATTCTTTACTAGCACTTTATCGCCTACGTTAAATATTTTAGGTCTAGCATTTTTATCGTAAAGAGTCTTTGATTTTTCTTTTTTCTTTATTAAGATAGAGTTTGCTGTCTCATATCCGTATTGTAATCTAGCTTTAAGTTCGTTGACGTAGTTGTCATAGTTGTAAGATATTTTTGGTTTTTGTGACAGAACACTTGGTATGTTCGCAGGAAATCCGTATAGGAGTTCATAGGGTGAGAATCCAGTACTACTGTGTGGTGTTGTATTGTAGACAAACATGGAATAAGGGATCCATGTATCCCATGCTAAAGGATCTTGGTTAACATAATGTCTTAAGTACTCAGCTAGTGTTCTATGACTTCGCTCCAACGCTCCATTTGTTTGAGGATGGTATGGCGTTGTATTTAATTTTTTTATTTTCATTAAACTACACATTTCTTTGAAAAGGTCACTTAAGAAATTTGTTCCTTGATCTGTCAAAAGAGACAGAGGGATTCCGTGGCGACAAATTATAATTTCCACGAATGTTCTAGCTACAGTTGAGGCTTCAGCATTTTGTATTGGCATAGCTTCTGAAAACTTTGTCAAATCATCCTGGAAGGTAACTAAGTATTTGTGTCCACCGTAGCTAACGGGAAGTGGTCCAACTATGTCTAGAGCGATTCTTTCAAATGGCCTTACACTAGTAGTTGTTATCTTCATTGGGACTGGTGGGTTTTTCCTACTTTTATTCCGTTGACATGATGTACATTTGCTTACATGATTTTGTACATCCGTTTTCATGTTTGGCCAAGAGTACTTTGCCTTCAGTCGGTTATACATTCGTGAAACACCTTGGTGTCCTCCGAAAGGGGAATCATGGTATTCGGACAGAATCTTCGCGATTGTCTCTGAGTCGTTCAAGGAAATCCTTTCGTCGATGTGTAAATATATGTCTAATGTCATATCTCCGAAAACTTTATTCAGTATACTTTTGAAGGTATGTCTAACTTGGTTATCTGGGGTAGGTAATGAAAATGAAATACTTTTTTCGTCTTTAATTAGTTTTTTAATTGATTGTATGCTTTTTTCAGTTATCTCCTCGTCCTTTGTTGTTCGGAACGGTAAGGGTAACGTAACTACAATTAAGGAATCATATACTTTTGTTTCGCCTATAGGGGGTTTTGAAAAATGTTCTATTCTTTTTGCTAGGGATTGCTCATCTGTTGAGTCTATAAGTGGTAGAATTATAATTTTGCGGTTAGAATTTTTATTTATATATATAGATTTGAATTTTTCAATTACGTTGTATTTGGGCCTGGAGTCACTTATAGGTACTATATTTGCATTACTTTGAATTTCATCTTCATTTAGTCTTTGTTTTTGACCTCGAGTTACAACCATTATTTTATTTTCTTTGTTTTCTTCTTCGCTTATGTTTCGGCTTAAAGCATCTGCGTTTAAATTGATTTTCCCTGGTTTATGTTTAATAGTGTATTCATACTCAGATAATAAAATCTTCCATCTTGCTAGTCTGGACATGGGATCTGTGCGGGAAAATAACCATTGCAAAGGTTTGTGATCAGTGCAAATAATGAAGGGTTTACCGTAAAGGTAGGGACGAAATTGTTGTATACCATAAACGATTGCGAGTAATTCTTTTTCTGTTGTGTTATATTTGACTTCAGAATCATTCAACGTTCTACTTGCGAAGGATATAGGTTTGTCTTGTCCGATGGGACCTTGTGACAAAATAGCTCCTATTCCGACATCGCTTGCGTCTGTGGTCACAATAAATTCTTCTTTGAAATTGGGGTAGGCTAAAACTGGAGGATTTATTAGTTTGTTTTTCAGTTCTCTGAAAGCTTCATCGCAGAAGGCATCCCACTTAAAAATACAATTTTTCTTTAGCAGTTTCGTAAGAGGTTTTGCTATCGTAGAAAAGTTTTCTATAAACTTCCTATAATAGCCAACAAAACCTAGAAAGGATTTTATGCCCTTAGCCTTTTTAGGTGTAGGATACGTTCTGACGGCTTTAATTTTTTCTGGATCTGGTTTTAGTCCATCTTCAGAAATAAGATGTCCCAGATACATGAGTTCGTGTTTAAGAAAATTGCACTTTTCTGGTTGTAGCTTCAGATTATGTACACTTAGTTGATTGAGAACTTTCATTAACTTGGAGTTATGATCTTTAAGGTCGTATCCATAAAGAACTATGTCGTCCATATAGACAAAGCAATCGAACCCTTGTAAGCCAGTGAGAACGGTGTTCATCAGGCGTTGGAAGGTTGCAGGAGCATTTTTTAAACCAAATGGCATTCGGTTATACTCATAATGGCCAAAATGAGTGCTAAATGCAGTCTTGCATCGATCATTCTCGTCCATCAAGATTTGGTGAAATCCTTTAGCCAAATCCAAAGTGCTGAAATATTTAGCTCTACCCAATTGATCAAATATGTCACTAATATTTGGTAATGGGTAAGCATCGCCGACGGTTAAGTCATTCAGTTTCCTGAAATCTACAACCCTCCAGCGTTTGCTTCCATCACTTCCAGGTTTTTTCGGAACGAGAAGCAAGGGTGAGTTCCAAGGGCTCGAGCTTGGTCGCACGATGTCATCGTCTAACATTTCTTGCACCTGTTTATGGATTTCTTCCTTTTGGCTTTCTGGGAGTCGATAGGGTTTTATATAAAGGGGGGGTTTTCTCTCGTCAGTACCGACTTTATGTGTAATGGAATCGGTATTGGTGAGGTGGTCTCCCTCTTAATAGAACAGATCGTTGTACTCCCTACAAATCTTGAGGATCGATTCCTTCTCTTCGGTGTTACAATGGTCTAATACTAACATGGTTTCTAATTTTTCCATACGCTTTTCTATTTTGCAATGGAAATTACTTGTATCGGCTTGGTCGTACTGATCTAAGTTATCCCAATTTAAATTTATATTATGTATCCCTATGGTTTTTTCCGTTTCTAGGGTATTCAATGCTAGCACTTTTATCTTATTGTTTTCTGGTCTAGCAATGGTTTCACCTAGGTAAACACCTGGGACGATTTGTTTCTTCCGAACAACAATGTCCTTGAGACTATTACCATGTTCAGTGAATGGGATCTCAATCATTTGTTGACTACGGGAGGAAAGGGTTATTATAGAATTAATAGAACTTTTAATATTGATACTTTTGGATGTATCCTCCTTTAAATTTGTTTCAATTATTGCTCCAGTTTCCTTGCCCTGTTGGCTTTCGTTATCTGAAGTCTTTTTGTTTTTAATGTTTGCTTCAGTTTCCTTGCCTTTTTGGCTTTTGTTTTCTGAAGTCTTTTTGTTTTTAATGTTTGCTTCAGTTTCCTCGCCTTTTTGGCTTTTGTTTTCTGAAGTCCTATTGTTAATTCTACTTGCTACACCATCTATTGGTGTAGTCTTATTGGAAGGTTTTTCTTTTAACGGAGACGGTGATGATTCCCCATTGCTAGAATCAGTGTCCAATTTTTGCTTATTGGATTCTTGGTTGAGGTTGGCTTCCTTGGATTTTAGAACAGAACTGTTCTCCTCCGCCTTTTCCTCTCCTTTTGTTTCCAAGTCATAGCCCGTAGGCACCGCCTCGTGAGGGGTAGCTTTTTGGATACCTTTTTCTGTCATTGAGTCGTCACTCAAACTCATCTCGTTAATTTCAAGAATCCCTTTTTTATAATTA
Source organism: Melangyna quadrimaculata (assembly GCA_949320155.1). Lineage (NCBI taxonomy): Eukaryota > Metazoa > Arthropoda > Insecta > Diptera > Syrphidae > Melangyna > Melangyna quadrimaculata. The sequence continues at coordinate 39,226,143 of OX439486.1, forward strand.
ACCTTACATCTGTGTTTACTGAGGAAATCGTTCCCCAGAATGCCATCGTAAGTTAAGTTAATTCTTTCCGTTAAAACCTGGAAAGGGTGTTTTAACGAAAGATTCTCCTTTTCGTTTACTATAAAAGAACCTGTTATCTCTCCTATGGTGAAGACTGAGCCACCCGAAATAGTGGATAGAGGTATAGAGCAGGTTTTATTTAGGTTCGCATTTGCCCTTGGTCTGTTTTTGAACAGGCTAATTTCCGGCCCAGTGTCAACTAGGAAGGTAGAGTATTTTTTGTCAGAGGGCCGGAATTGAATTCGTATTACGGGTTCGTAGAATTCTGGGCAAAGCGAAACTGTTATACTTTTGGTATCTAGTTTTGACAGTCGGCCTTCACATTCAGTCGAGAGGGATGGCCGATATCTTCCTCCCGAACACATTCGTTTCCCGAATCATGTTGGTAGGGATAAAAATCTTCGCCCGATTGCCAGTTTCTGTATTCTGGTCGGACGTTGTACTGACGTACATTTGTTGAGGAGTTATTTTTGTTATTTATATTGGAGTTATTTTCCTTAAACGGATTGGATGCGTTCGAGGTTCCCGGACCTGTCTGCGCCCGTTTAAGTCTACATTCCGATTCATGGTGATTATTCTTTTTGCAGTAATCACACGTGATCGATTCCCGCTTTATATTTGGGTTCGAGGAATTGGAATTTCTATTAGGGTTACTGTAACAGGCTTCCCTAGAGTGTCCTACCCTGTTACAAATCTGACATGTCGGTCGAGACGAAGGGGAGAAGTTTGTATACTGTCGGCCTTGGTTAGTAGATGTGGAAGGGGCAGCTCGTTCCAATCTGTTTGAATGTTCCTCGGCATAGGCGATGGATTTTTTTAAATCCAACTCCCCATGTGCTTGAACCATGAATCTGAGGTTTTGATTCCTTAGACCATCTTCGAAGGCTTGGATTGCGAGTTTGTCGCGAACGAAATCGAAATTATGCTTGGTTTGTGTTTTATTTCATGGTTCATTGGTTGGGTGACTGTTCAATGGGAATTGGTTCTGAATGAATGATTTATTTAGGGTTTGGGAAAGGGAATAGTTGTGGCTCTCGGGTCACAACATATCTTTCCATTTTTCCTTTCTTGTTGGTTTCGTAAAAAAGGGGGTATGTGTAGGTACGTTATTTTTGTTTGACAGCTAAGACTAGCAGGGTATATAATTTATTTAAGAGAAAAAAACAACGCCAAAAATAATATTTTATATAAAAAAAAGAGAGAACTCACCATTAACGGTCCAGAGATTGTGCACAACTTTTTTCCGTTGTCTCTTGGAGATGCTGAAAATTAATTAAATATACTGCAACCACTTGCCAAACTTTTTGCTCTCAATTTGCACACTATTATGACCCACACATGCACCTTTCTTTTGACATGTTCTTTTTTAACTTTTTTTTTTTCTTTTCCAGATTTAAGCTGGCATCACTTTAACTACATTAAAATATACGTTCTTTTTGATATATTGTGATGAATAAGCCCAGTTATGTAAACAACCACACATTAGTACAACTTTCCGCGCCATCTTTGAGTGAAATAAATAATTAAATCTATCACGGTTGGTGTGCAGCCTCGTTCGTACTCGAATATTGACGAAACCTTTTTGGAAAGGACCTTCTAGTAGACCCTAGAAAATTCTATAATCCTTTATTTTCAGACATAAATACAGGCGCACCAATCCGCAGCGGCAGTTTGATTTTGGAAGTGAATGAATAAATGTCAGTGTGAATACAGAATTGCATACTTGTGGATGGTTATAATAAAACAGAAGAAAAAGTATTTGAAATAAAAAGCGTTTTATTTTGTGAATTAATTGCAGTTTCAGTTCGAATAAAGGAAATAAGTTTTATTTGCGAACCCTTAGTAAAATATTACATTGGTTTCAGAAAGAGTGGAATAAAACTTATTTAATCTGTGAATTCAGATAATTGATGGTGAAAAATTGATAAAGTGTGTAGATTAGTGAACAAATAAAAAAAAGGTGTTTGTGAAAAAAAAGACACGCAAAAATATAAGAGCAAAATAAAAAAATGGGTAAAATTGTGAATGCATTGAATTGTGTTGAACTTGAAGCAGAACTAAACAGACGAGGTCTTCCTACTGCTGGAACAAAAAATGACCTCATTATCCGTCTGCAGGAAGATTTAAGGCAACACGATGAAAATCCGGACACTTTTCTATTTGAAATTGAATTGCCGGAAGAGCAAGTAAGTACAACCATAGACATGACCAATATGATGGCTCAGCTGCTTGCCCAGTTTAAAGAACAACGCGACGAGCAAAAGAATTTACTGGAAAAAAACAGAAAAAAAATCTTCTCGAACGATTTGAAGAACAGAAACACAAGAAACAGAAGGTAAACTAGATGCCTTTGAGAACAAGTTTGTTGCCCTTGTAGATCGTGTTGAAAAACAATTTTCGTCAGTGGAAAATTCGAGAAGGTCGAATATAAAATTCAGAGCATTACCGATGAGTTAGAAAAATGAAGGTTCGAGAGAAGGCTGATTTTCCAAAGACTTTTTTGATGGACAAACTTCTTGGTCGATGTACAAGAAGCAGTTTGAGGCAGCTGCAGCAACAAACGGCTGGGATGACGAAGACAAGTTTGTTGCCCTGACGCTTGCCCTTAGAGGTTCTGCTGCTGAACTTTTGCAAACCATACCAGCAGACCAGAACGGCAACTTCAGTGTTCTTGTTCAGGCCATTGACAAACACTTCGGCAAAACCAGCCATATGCAAGAAGTCTTTCGCGTCCAGCTCAATACCAGAGTCCAGAAAAGAGGTGAAAGTCTGCAACAACTCCAAGCAGACATTGAACGGTTGGCACACCTAGCATACCCGACTGCAGGAGATGAAATCACCAACCAGCTAGCAACGGAGGCTTTTGTCCGTGCAGTTTCCGACATCAACCTACAGCGAGCAATTCGAACTGCTGGAAAACGCACGCTTTCTGAAGCATTAGCGTTCGCTCTGATTATGGAAGCATCAGAACAGGCTTCCTTTGGAGTTCATCGGGTAAGAGAACTTGAAGTTAAGGAATGTTCTTGCCAGAGAGCTGAATTCCATAGAAGTCAGCGAGAAGGACCTGCTCGATGCTGGAATTGCAACAAAACCGGACATCTCCAGCGCCAGATTGCCACCAAGAAGAGATTGCCACCAAGAAGAGTCGCCTGTCAACATTGTGGAAACAGGAATTATACCCGCGAACAGGTAAGCAATAACATCATCGCTCCTGCTCGCCCTGGTATCGATGGGCCCAGAACCACAATCCACGTCTCGCAGACTAAACGAAACAATAAGAGTCTGACAGTGGACGCAACATTAAATGGCAAGAAACACGTGGCTACAATTGACACCGGTGCCACAGCCTCCATTGAGCGGAGAGACTTGGTCAAGATGACGTGGCTTCATAACACCAATAGCTACCGTCTTAAAACTGCGACAGGTGAGGCAGCAAGAGTATATGGAGAAGTTCGTCTTAAAATCCGTTTGGCAGAATTACAGTTTTTGCATCTATTTTTGGTAGCAGACATATCTGATGAGTGCATATCGGTAAGCAAGTGTTGATGTACAAAAATGTAGAGATTCCTATGGTTTATGGCAACGAAAACTCATCAACTCTAAGAACTGTCACCAAAGAAGACATATGCTTGCCTGCCTCTTCAGAAGTATTTGTTTGGACGAAAATAGAGGGCGATCTAGGTAGCCATCGATACCTCATGGTGGAACCAGAGTCTGAGCAATCTTCCCAAAACATCATCTTAGGGAAGACTCTTGTAGAACCAAAGAACAACATGGTACCCGTACGGATTCTGAACATCAAACCGTACGAGGTCAAGCTCAAGAAAGGAGAAGTAATTGGAAAATGCGAATCTGTGACTGCAATAACTAAAGTCACTGAAATGAACGCAGAAGAACCAATGGACCCCGGAAAATTCAGCTCCATGAAAGCCAAAATTCTTAAGCCATCCAATCTTAGTGTTGCTGGAAGCCTTCTTCATGAGTACGCTGATATATTTTCTTCACCGAGTGGGCAGTATGGTCGAACACAACTGGTACAGCACCGAATCGACACAGGTGATGCGAGACCGATTCGACAACCAGCAAGATGTCTCCCATTAGCCAAACAAGCCGAAGTTGAAGAAATGATATCGACAATGAAGAAAGATGGTCTAATCGAAAATTCCAAAAGCCCTTGGGCGTCACCAGTTGTTCTTGTCAAAAAGAAAGATGGAAGCACCCGATTTTGTGTGGACTACCGTAGGCTGAACGATGTGACAAAGAAAGACAGCTACCCTCTGCCCAGAATCAGCGATACATTGGATGCAATGGAAGGAGCTCAATGGTACTCGACGTTAGACTTGAAGAGTGGCTACTGGCAGGTAGAAATCCATCCAGAAGATCGAGAGAAGACAGCTTTCTCAACCGGAAATGGTCTGTGGCAGTTTAAAGTGATGCCATTCGGACTGTGCAACGCTCCGGCAACATTTGAGCGTCTGGTGGAGTGTGTTCTTTAAGGCCTTACTTGGAAATCATGCCTTGTATTTTTGGACGATGTGATTGCTTATGGAAAAGCTTTTGACGAGCATTGTGAAAACCTTAAGGCTGTATTTCAGAGACTTCGAGAAGCACACTTAAAATTAAATCCAGATAAATGTGCGCTTTTCAAGACCGAAGTTAAATACCTGGGACATATCATCTCATCCCAAGGAGTAAAGACTGATCCTGAGAAAGTTGACACTGTGAAAAACCACAGGATAAACATCAGCTCCGTAGCTTTCTTGGTCTAGCGACATATTATCGGCGCTTTGTGAAGGACTTTGCTGGAATCGCTAAGAGCTTGCATCAACTTACTGAAAAGAGGAAGCCGTTCAAATGGTCAGGTGAGGGCGAGAAAAGTTTTCAGGAACTCAAGCTACGTTTGTGTAATGCTCCTGTGCTGACCTATCCGACTCCTGGAAAACCTTTCTTCATCGATGCCGATGCCAGTAACGTCGGAATTGGTGCTGTACTGTCGCAAGTCCATGAAGGAGAAGAAAAAGTCGTCGCCTACTACAGTAAGGTGCTCTCGAGGCCAGAGCGCAATTATTGCGTCACGAGAAGGGAACTTCTAGCTTTGATTTTGGCAACAAAGCACTTCCATAAGTACATCTATGGACAGAAGTTCCTCCTTCGAACAGATCATGGTGCGCTTAATTGGCTTCTGAACTTCAAAAATCCAGAAGGTCAAGTAGCAAGATGGATCAAGAGACTTCAGACATACGACTACGAAATTCAACATCGAAGAGGAAAGCTGCACTCAAACGCAGATGCATTGTCTCGACGACCGTGTAAACAGGACTGTAAGCATTGCACGCGTCAAGAAAAAAAGGAAGCAGTTGCCATCCAACGAATAAGAGCCGATCCCATTTACGGTTGGAGCAATGAAGAACTGAGGACTGCCCAACAAGAAGACTCGGATATAGAACCCATTCTTGCATGGAAGGAACACGTAGAAAAACCAGAATGGGGTGACATCTGTGATAGAAGTCCAGCTCTCAAAGCATATTGGGCACAGTGGGACTCTCTTCATGTGCAAGAAGGAGTACTAAGGCGCAAGTGGGAATTTGCAGATGGCAAGTCTTATCTGATGCAGTTGATAGTGCCTAGGGCAAAGGTTAATGACGTTCTTCGAGAGATGCATGATGGAGCATCTGTAGGTCATTTGGGAGTCAATAAAACGGTCGAGAAGATACGACAACGGTTCTACTGGCTACATGCAAGAGATGATGTCGGAAACTGGTGCCGAAAATGTGATACTTGTGCTGCTACCAAGGGACCAGGTAGAAAGCTCCAAAGTAAAATGCAACAGTACAATGTCGGCACACCTTTCGAAAGAATAGCAGTAGATGTCACAGGTCCGTTTCCGGAGACCAACAGCGGAAACCGATACATCCTTGTAGTCATGGATTACTTAAGCAAGTGGCCCGAGGCATTTGCCATCCCAAATCAAGAAACTAAAACAGTTGTTGATCAGATTATCTACAATTGGGTGAGCAGGTTCGGCATACCTTTGGAACTGCATTCTGACCAAGGAAGGAACTTCGAATCTAACATCTTTCAGGAGGTTTGCTCTTTCCTTGGCATCAAGAAGACGAGGACAACACCGCTTCATCCACAATCTGATGGGATGGTAGAACGATTCAACAGGACTCTTAAAGAACATCTGTCCAAGGTTGTAGGTGACTACCAACGAGACTGGGACCGCCATATTCCATTGTTCTTGATGGCCTATCGCAGTGCGGTTCATAGTTCAACAGGACATACACCATCGGAGATCCTGTTTGGCACAACAATACGGCTGCCCAGTGAAGTCAAATTTGGATGCCATACCATGGAACCGGAAAGGTCAGATGAATATGTGGATAACCTCAAAGAAAGACTCATTGACATTCATCAACGGACAAGGAAAAACATAAAAACCGCTAGTGATAGGATGAAAACACGATATGACGCCCGTGCAACAACGATGGGATTCTAAGAAGGAGACCTGGTGTGGTTTTACAATCCTCACCGACGAAAGGGACTGTCACCAAAACTACAACAAAACTGGGAAGGCCGATATACTGTTGTGAAGCGAATCAATGATGTGGTTTACCGCATTCAGAGAGGAGTAAGGGGTAAGCTTAAAGTAGTACACTGCGACCGTTTACATCGTTATAAAAGTGGGAAAAATGGATTAAATCGGGACGATCAATCCTAAGAGGGGGGCAATGTGGTGAATATGCCCAGTTATGTAAACAACCACACATTAGTACAACTTTCCGCGCCATCTTTGAGTGAAATAAATAATTAAATCCATCACGGTTGGTGTCCAGCTTCATTGTACTGGAATATTGACGAAACCTTTTTGGAAAGCACCTTCTAGTAGACCCTAGAAAATTCTATAATCCTTTATTTTCGGGTATAAATACAGGCGCACCAGTCCGAAGCGGCAGTTTGATTTTGGAAGTGAATGAATAAATGTCAGTGTGAATAAAGAGTTGCATACTTGTGGTTGGTTATAATAAAACAGAAGAAAAAGTATTTGAAATAAAAAAACGTTTTATTTTGTGAATTAATTGCAGTTTCAGTTTGAATAAAGGAAATAAGTTTTATTTGCAAACCCTTAGTAAAATATTACAATATATAATTAAAAATTAAAGATTGAATTCAAATTAAATCTTAGGCAAGTTCTTTTTTTTTTCTTTTTTCTTTTTCTTTAAATTTAGCTAGAATTCAATAAAAGGGCAGAAATAACCACTATTTTTTCTTGTATTCTGGATGACCGTTGTTTTTCGATTACTGTGTGATATTGCTGGGTCTGTTTTAGCCCCTTTGGGGCTCCTGGGGGTCAAATCACCCGCCCTTACCACGCACGCACGCCAGGAGATAGACCAGACTGGCCTATAATTCCCGATCTTCACAAATGCAACGGCAAGTGTTTAAGGTAGCGGTCGTGGTGAATTTGGCAGCTGCTTGAATATAGAGAAGTGCTAATTCTCTCTATCTATGGACGGATTGCTTTGATGAATTTCGGGCACGTGGGCTTCGATTTCCAGTGTCAAAAGTTTTTTTTTTCCATCGGAATTGAATCCAATGAAAGAAAGAAAAATCTTCCCCGTCAAGGAGAAATTCAAATGTAAAGAGGCGTGATTCTATAATTGAAAGGGATGGGATGAGATTACCTGGATTGATTCATTCAAAAATCGTAGGACAGTTTATATTGTCGAAATCCTATGCAATCTTAGGGCTTTAAAAAAAAATGTTGTTGCTTTTAGGATTTATGTTTTCCTTTTTTTTTCTTCAAAGGGGCTTCTGAAAAACTTGGCTACAAAAAACACGAGGTTTATGAATAAACTCTAATTCCACTTTCTTTGATTTTATTACCTCGCTGACGTCCTTACTGGATGGTAACCTCAAGAAGAAAGATGGATAAACAATATGTGAGAGCCCAATTGGTCTTAAGGGCAGACATCTTGACACACTACTTCCGGCGTAACAGCTGTTTTCGAAGCCGAAATGGTTAACCCTTTCTTTTTTATGTCATCACAGGGTGATTAAATTGAGTGTACGGAATACGTGTGAAAATCCACAAGACACCCGTAACAGGTGTTCATTCCGTTTTCAACAGGAAGAGTAAATTTGTCTTTTTTTTAATCGAGCCGTCGCACTATGGGACCAAATGATAAAATCCATCTCAAAAATGGTTTTGACGAATTTCGTAATTTCAAAAACCTAATGATGGATTTACATACTAGAAAAGCGGTTCCTTACGACACAGTACTTTTATTTGATCCTGTGTTTTTATAAGTACCTTAAATGAACTTTAAAGGTGACAGTTCGATATTTTATATCATTTCTAATTATAAGACTTGAATGTGTGAAGTCAATTATTTCGTAAGTTTCTGAACAGACTTAATTAATGTTATACATTTTTGAAAAGCCCAAATCGTACAACTAAATGTAACTGTTAAATAATAAAAAAATGATGAGTAAAATGCGTTATATTTTATTTTGTTTTATTTTCAATTGAAGTTTTCCCTGTTGCCTCTGGCTGCCTCCGCTAAGATATTGCTTGTTTTGTATTCTTAAAATATTGTTAATTAAGGAAATAAAATACAATTTTGCGAATATTTGCGCTTTTATGTCTTAGAAGCAAAAAAATATCATGAGAAAAAAAATAAGTCTTTAAAATAAAACTTCGAATTCTTATAACTTTGGTAATATCGACTGAAAAATTTCTTTACATGTGGCCTGAACTGCACAGGTAAGCTTAATTTCACATTTTCTTGCAATCCCAACTTTTCCCATAAAGTATTCTTTCCCAAGATCGCTCCCAACCTTTTCCAAGAATACCATTGAACTTTTCAAGTTCTCAGAATTTTAATTAATAAACAAATTATAAATTGCACTAAATAAGCAAATGTAATATGATACTGTTGTTAAATTGATTAAGAAATGGTTGAAATAAATAAGCAAAAATAAAAATGCAAATGTAATATGATATTGATAAATTTATTAGTAATGAGAAAAATGATTTGTAAACCGAACAATATTATAAATAAGGAAAGAAATTTAATAAAGGTGTTCATTCCGTTTTCAGCAGGAAGAGTAAATTTGTCTTTTTTTTTAATCAAGCCGTCGCGCGTCGCACTATGGGACCAAATGATAAAATCCATCTCAAATATGGTTTTGACGAATTTCGTAATTTCAAAAACCTAGTGATGGATTTACATACTAGAAAAGTGGTTCCTTACGACACAGTACTTTTTTTTGATCCTGTGTTTTTATAAGTACCTAAAATGAACTTTAAAGGTGACAGTTCGATATTTTATATCATTTCTAATTATAAGTCTTGAATGTTTGAAGTCAATTATTTCGTAAGTTTCTGAACAGACTTAATTAATGTTATACATTTTTGAAAAGCCCAAATCGTACAACTAAATGTAACTGTAAAATAATACAAAAATGATGAGTAAAATGCGTTATATTTTATTTTGTTTTGTTTTCAATTGAAGTTTTCTCTGTTGCCTCCGGCTGCCTCCGCTAAGATATTGCTTGTTTTGTATTCTTAAAATATTGTTAATTAAGGAAGTAAAATAAAATTTTGCAAATATTTGCGCTTTTATGTCTTAGAAGCAAAAAAATATCATGAGAAAAAAAAATAAGTCTTTAAAATAAAACTTCGAATTCTTATAACTTTGGTAATATCGACTGAAAAAAATTAAAATTTGACACAACTATAGTCACTTTTAAGATATATAAAACTGTGTATTAGAAAAGTTTTAAGACTATTGCTTTCTTATTCTAAATCAAAATTGTAAAAAAATGGTGTATGTCTAGAATAAAAAAATATAACTTTAAAAAATTTTAAAATATAGTTTCTTACACACCTATACCAAATTAGATACCTATGCCAAATTTTAAATCTTTTCGTCAGTTATTACCAAAGTTATAAAAATTCAAAGATTGATATTAAAAAAAAAACAATAATTTCCCATTTAAAATTTCCATCGTCTTAGGGATCATATCAATATTAAACAAAAATTCATGATTATTTTTAAAACTATTTACAAAGATTTTAGAGGTAGTTGATCAAAATTTACAAATTTAATTTTGTAGGGCCACCCTAATTATATGTGTTAGGCACACAATAAAACAGAGAGGAAGACAATCTTTTTCTACAAATTAACATTGAAAATAATATTATTGAACTAGGTATGAACTGTATTCAAATTTAACTGTATGTTGAGTTCGATAAATGAGCTGGAACTCCCAAAAAACTGCTAGCATCTCAAGGTCGTTTACCAAAATCCGTGAACAAGTGCTCTAAATAAAATAAAAATCATATTTTTTGTTAGAAAAGCGTTAGAAACGGGAACTCCACGGATTATACTGTAAACACATAACATCTATATGTTGAATTCGATAAATGGGCTGGAACTCCCAAAAAAAATGCTAGCATCTCAAGGTCGTTTACCAAAATCCGTGAAAAAGTGCTCTAAATAAAAAAAAAAATCATATTTTTTGTTAGAAAAGCGTTAGAAACGGGAACTCCGCGGATTATACTGTAAACACCTTACATCTATATGTTGAATTCGATAAATGGGCTGGAACTCCCACAAAAATGCTAGCATCTCAAGGTCGTTTACCAAAATCTGTGAAAAAGCGCTCTAAATAAAAAAAAATCATATTTTTTGTTAGAAAAGCGTTAGAAACGGGAACTTCGCGGATTATACTGAAAACCCATTATATCTATACGCTGAGTTCGATAAATGGGCTAGAACTCTCAAAAAAACTGCTAGCATCTCAAGGTCGTTTACCAAAATCCTTGAAAAAGTGCCCTTAAAAGAAAAAAAACATATTTTTTGTTAGAAAAGCATTAGAAACGGGAACTCCGCGTATTATACTGTAAACACATTATATCTATATGTTGAGTTCGATAAATGGGCTGGAACTCTCAACAAAATGCTTGCATCTCAAGGTCGTTTACCAAAATCCGTGAAAAAGCGCTCTAAATAAAAAAAAATCACATTTTTTGTTAGAAAAGCGTTAGAAACGGCAACTCCGCGGATTATACTGTAAACATATTACATCTATATGTTGACTTCGATAAATGGGCTGGAACTCCCAAAAAAATGCTAGCATCTCAAGGTCGCTTACCAAAATCCGTGAAAAAGTGCTCTAAATAAAAAAAATCATATTTTTTGTTAGAAAAGCGTTAGAAACGAGAAATCCAAGGATTATACTGTAAACACATTATATCTATATGTTGAGTTCGATAAATGGGCTGGAACTCCCAAAACAATGCCAGCATCTCGAGGAAGTTGATCACAATTCGTGCATATTCCCTTTTAAAATTAAAAAAACATTCTTTATAATTAAATTAAAAAAAAACATTCTTTATTTTAGTTGTAGTAGCCCGTAGCGTAATGGCTAGTGCTTTCGACTGTCACGCTGGAGGTCTGGGATCGCTTCCCAGCCTCGTCCACCTGGAAAACTAAAAAGTTTTTTTTCAGGGCTACTGCCTCTTGCGAGGAATTGACAAATCCTCCAAGAGTATCACTTGTCACGAATAAGTGCTTCTTGTCTAGCCGTTCGGATTCGCCCTTCCAATCCTGTCGAAAGGCGCACACAGGAATGGTTGCGAGTTGTTAGTCACTAGGCCCTGGTTCTTCATGAGCCGTTGTGCCACCCGATTTATTTTTTTTTTTTTATCACCCAAGAAGGAGTTCGTGCAGATCCTGAAAAAATAGCAGCTATCCAAAAAATTCCACCACCAACAAATTTAAAAGAGCTTAAAAGTTTTCTAGGTTTTGCATCATTCTATCGAAAGTTTATCAAAGATTTTGCAAAAATAGCAAAAGCCTTGACAAACTTTAACTGATACCTTGATTAATAAATATAACAAAATAATTGAAGAAATAGGTACCAACCCCACAGGAAAATTCGAACAAATTATTTTCAACAAACAAAGCTTCTTAAAAGAGGGAATATGAGAAATAGTTCTTGCAGGGCAACTTGCAAAAAGAGGAATTGTTAACTCAAATCTTTTAAACAAAATTGAAATTTCAGATATTCTTTCAAAAATAGAATCCCTTCCCTTTAGAAAGGGAAAAAAATCTGTTCTGCTATATGCCATTTGCTTGCCTCAAACTGAGGAAACAACATTTAATAATATTATAATTAGGTCAACAATTAAAAATAACAAGAGAGTACATTTAAGCTTTTCAAATTTATTCGTTTCGCAATACCTTCAATTTGGCATAGTAGGGAATTGTATTGAAATTGAAGAAACCATTCTTTGCAAAAGATCCCAACTCCAAAAACTCACCAAAGACGACTGTGCACTCAAACGTTTAAACGGCGAACAAGTAAAATGTGATTTTAATTATGAAAGTAGACCAATAATAGAACTAATTAACGAAAGCACATTATTTCTCACCAACTATGTCGGAAATATAACAAACAGCAGGCACTATCGTAACCTGAACGATTCATATCTCATTAATTTTTTCAACGAATCTATCGAAATTGACAATATTAAGTACACTAACTAGGAAAGTAAAACTTATCACCACATACTGCCACCTCTCCTCCAAAACAACCTTTCTTAGGGCGAGATAAAGCTCTACCTACAATATTTACACAAACTACACCTGGCTAACGTTGAGAAGTTATCTCTAATGCCACACAATGGTTTTGACGAATTTCGTAATTTCAAAAACCTAGTGATGGATTTACATACTAGAAAAGTGGTTCCTTACGACACAGTACTTTTTTTTGATCCTGTGTTTTTATAAGTACCTAAATTGAACTTTAAAGGTGACAGTTCGATATTTTATATCATTTCTAATTATAAGACTTGAATGTTTGAAGTCAGTTATTTCGTAAGTTTCTGAACAGACTTAATTAATGTTATACATTTTTGAAAAGCCCAATTCTTACAACTAAATGTAACTGTAAAATAATAAAAAAATGATGAGTAAAATGCGTTATATTTCATTTTGTTTTGTTTTCAATTGAAGTTTTCTCTGTTGCCTCCGGCTGCCTCCGCTAAGATATTGCTTGTTTTGTATTCTTAAAATATTGTTAATAAAGGAAATAAAATAAAATTTTGCGAATATTTGCGCTTTTATGTCTTAGAAGCAAAAACGTATCATGAGAAAAAAAATAAGTCTTTAAAATCATGAGAAAAAAAATAAGTCTTTAAAATAAAACTTCGAATTCTTATAACTTTGGTAATATCGACTGAAAAAAATTAAAATTTGACACAACTATAGTCACTTTTAAGATATATAAAACTCTGTATTAGAAAAATTCTAAGACTATTGCTTTCTTATTCTAAATCAAAATTGTATAAAAATGGTGTATATCTAGAATAAAAAAATATAACTTTAAAAAATTTTAAAATATAGTTTCTTACACACCTATACCAAATTACATACCTATGCCAAATTTTAAATCTTTTCGTCAGTTATAACCAAAGTTATAAAAATTCAAAGATTGATATTAAAAAAAAAAAAACAATAATTTCCCATTTAAAATTTCCATCGTCTTAGGGATCATATCAATATTAAACAAAAATTCATGATTATTTTTAAAACTATTTACAAAGATTTTAGAGGTAGCTGATCAAAATTTACAAATTTAATTTTGTAAGGCCACCCTGATTATATGTGTTAGTCACACAATAAAACAGAGAGGAAGACAATCTTTTTCTACAAATTAACATTGAAAATAATATTATTGAACTAGGTATGAACTGTATTCAAATTTAACTGTAAACAAAAGAAGAGAACTGCACAAAACATGGAAACTGGCTCAACAAGATCAAAAGCAACAACAAAAGTAGGTGAAAAGAGGCAGGATTCATAATGTAATGGTTATTGAACTTTTATTCTCATTAAAGCACTTGATCTATTTGGTCCTTCTTTATTTTATTTACAAAAATAAAAAAAAAATGAAAGAGTTCAGCCTCGTCCACCTAAAGGAATTGACTGCGAGGAATTGACAAATCCTCTAAGAGTATCACTTGTCACGAATAAGTGCTTCTCGTCTAGCCGTTCGGATTCGGCATAAAATTGTAGGTCCCTTCCATTCCTGTCGATAGGCGCACACAGGAATGGTTGCGAGTTGTTAGTCACTAGGCCCTGGTTCTTCATGAGCCGTTGTGCCACCCGATTTTTTTCATTTGTGATGGATACGACATGTGTAAATTAATAATAGACGGTACAAAATATTGTGAAATGGTTGATTATTTGATGGAACATTTTAATATAACGGAATCCGACGTTGATATACACCGCTATTGCGCTTTGCGATTGTTGAATGATTGTTGATAAATAATGATATTTTGGATTTTTAAACTCAATTTACTGAAAATGTGGTCAACTATTCATTGATATTTGTCAATTTTTTATAATTCACAACGGTCTGCATTATTACCAATGACCAAAACTTTTTTCGGTTGCGTGGTTTATTATCGAATTTCAATATTTATCAGATATCAATCAACAATCGCAAATCGCAATAGGGGTGATAGTAATACAAAGTATTCAAAAATAATTGGGCTCGAAATGTAAGCAACGATGTGATAAAGCCCAGAGAAAACCAGATCCCTTTGAGAGTGAGAACCTATTCTGGCTAAATGATGACTTCAGATTTATACTGGATTCATGTAGCTCCTTGACCTCTACAAGTGAAAATATATCTGGAGAACGTGGTAGGCCCTCAAGAACTTATGAAGAATGCTCTGAGAATACACAAAATGGAAAACATGCAATTAATTCAGGAACGTGGAATGGAGTATGAGGATGAAGCTTCGTTTATAACTTTCCTTAGAATTATGCAAAAAGATGCGACAAAAAAATCTGCTTCAAAATCTTTTACGGAAGTCAGATGGTGTATCGTCCTAAACGAAGGAAAAGGCTTTAGGTATCTACATTGAAACTGACCTTTTAAGATCGCAGTTCATTTACTTAAGGAATTTTCTTTCCAATAAGGACTTGTACTATAAAGCTTAATAACAAAATTTGTTCTTTTAAAGGACGTTGAATACGAAAAAATTCAGAAACACATAAAAAGGGAGTAGAAAGCGATTGAAAAGTGGGCGGAAAAATTACAAATCTCATGCCAACTTAAAAAAAAACTCAGTTAATTTTGTTTGATTTCCTAGGCATGTAAAATAATGATATTTCAAACAAATGGGCGTGGCAGTGGGTAGATTTTATAAAAAGTGCCTTTAAATATTGACATTGGCAACAGAAGGAAGCTGTAAAAATTTCATCAAAATCGGTCGCATAGTTCTTGTTTCAACATGATTTACACATATAGATTGAACAAGACCTACAACTTTTATGTTTTATATTATTTAAAACGAAGAAAATAATATATTTCAAATTAAATTTTTTTCTTAATTTCAATTCTTGGTTATTCAAGTATACGTTTGCAAAATTTCAAAAAATAATATTGATAAATAAAGAAGTTATGGATTTTTGAGATGGTTTTGAGCATTTGGTCCCATAGTGCATCGCCGTCGCACGCTTGATAACTTGTATGTTTGTCTTTAGAACAGGTAGTAATTCAAATTTATTTATTTAAGAGAAAGCTTACTTTCTCTCTCTTGCTCCTCAAATTTCTCTTTTTTTATGTTGAATGCGTGGATGAATGCGTGTGCTTATTATTTTGTTATAAGTATTCTTTGATTGATATGAGTAAACATTGAGATTGAGTTCTTTTAGCACAGTCAATAATTACAAAAAAAGTGCTTAATTCGCAAAGCGCGATGTAGTTCTGTATTTTTGATATGTTGTTGGGGCATTCTATCGAAAGTTTATCAAAGATTTTGCAAAAATAGCAAAAGCCTTGACAAACTTTAACTGATACCTTGATTAATAAATATAACAAAATAATTGAAGAAATAGGTACCAACCCCACAGGAAAATTCGAACAAATTATTTTCAACAAACAAAGCTTCTTAAAAGAGGGAATATGAGAAATAGTTCTTGCAGGGCAACTTGCAAAAAGAGGAATTGTTAACTCAAATCTTTTAAACAAAATTGAAATTTCAGATATTCTTTCAAAAATAGAATCCCTTCCCTTTAGAAAGGGAAAAAAATCTGTTCTGCTATATGCCATTTGCTTGCCTCAAACTGAGGAAACAACATTTAATAATATTATAATTAGGTCAACAATTAAAAATAACAAGAGAGTACATTTAAGCTTTTCAAATTTATTCGTTTCGCAATACCTTCAATTTGGCATAGTAGGGAATTGTATTGAAATTGAAGAAACCATTCTTTGCAAAAGATCCCAACTCCAAAAACTCACCAAAGACGACTGTGCACTCAAACGTTTAAACGGCGAACAAGTAAAATGTGATTTTAATTATGAAAGTAGACCAATAATAGAACTAATTAACGAAAGCACATTATTTCTCACCAACTATGTCGGAAATATAACAAACAGCAGGCACTATCGTAACCTGAACGATTCATATCTCATTAATTTTTTCAACGAATCTATCGAAATTGACAATATTAAGTACACTAACTAGGAAAGTAAAACTTATCACCACATACTGCCACCTCTCCTCCAAAACAACCTTTCTTAGGGCGAGATAAAGCTCTACCTACAATATTTACACAAACTACACCTGGCTAACGTTGAGAAGTTATCTCTAATGCCACACAATGGTTTTGACGAATTTCGTAATTTCAAAAACCTAGTGATGGATTTACATACTAGAAAAGTGGTTCCTTACGACACAGTACTTTTTTTTGATCCTGTGTTTTTATAAGTACCTAAATTGAACTTTAAAGGTGACAGTTCGATATTTTATATCATTTCTAATTATAAGACTTGAATGTTTGAAGTCAGTTATTTCGTAAGTTTCTGAACAGACTTAATTAATGTTATACATTTTTGAAAAGCCCAATTCTTACAACTAAATGTAACTGTAAAATAATAAAAAAATGATGAGTAAAATGCGTTATATTTCATTTTGTTTTGTTTTCAATTGAAGTTTTCTCTGTTGCCTCCGGCTGCCTCCGCTAAGATATTGCTTGTTTTGTATTCTTAAAATATTGTTAATAAAGGAAATAAAATAAAATTTTGCGAATATTTGCGCTTTTATGTCTTAGAAGCAAAAACGTATCATGAGAAAAAAAATAAGTCTTTAAAATCATGAGAAAAAAAATAAGTCTTTAAAATAAAACTTCGAATTCTTATAACTTTGGTAATATCGACTGAAAAAAATTAAAATTTGACACAACTATAGTCACTTTTAAGATATATAAAACTCTGTATTAGAAAAATTCTAAGACTATTGCTTTCTTATTCTAAATCAAAATTGTATAAAAATGGTGTATATCTAGAATAAAAAAATATAACTTTAAAAAATTTTAAAATATAGTTTCTTACACACCTATACCAAATTACATACCTATGCCAAATTTTAAATCTTTTCGTCAGTTATAACCAAAGTTATAAAAATTCAAAGATTGATATTAAAAAAAAAAAAACAATAATTTCCCATTTAAAATTTCCATCGTCTTAGGGATCATATCAATATTAAACAAAAATTCATGATTATTTTTAAAACTATTTACAAAGATTTTAGAGGTAGCTGATCAAAATTTACAAATTTAATTTTGTAAGGCCACCCTGATTATATGTGTTAGTCACACAATAAAACAGAGAGGAAGACAATCTTTTTCTACAAATTAACATTGAAAATAATATTATTGAACTAGGTATGAACTGTATTCAAATTTAACTGTAAACAAAAGAAGAGAACTGCACAAAACATGGAAACTGGCTCAACAAGATCAAAAGCAACAACAAAAGTAGGTGAAAAGAGGCAGGATTCATAATGTAATGGTTATTGAACTTTTATTCTCATTAAAGCACTTGATCTATTTGGTCCTTCTTTATTTTATTTACAAAAATAAAAAAAAAATGAAAGAGTTCAGCCTCGTCCACCTAAAGGAATTGACTGCGAGGAATTGACAAATCCTCTAAGAGTATCACTTGTCACGAATAAGTGCTTCTCGTCTAGCCGTTCGGATTCGGCATAAAATTGTAGGTCCCTTCCATTCCTGTCGATAGGCGCACACAGGAATGGTTGCGAGTTGTTAGTCACTAGGCCCTGGTTCTTCATGAGCCGTTGTGCCACCCGATTTTTTTCATTTGTGATGGATACGACATGTGTAAATTAATAATAGACGGTACAAAATATTGTGAAATGGTTGATTATTTGATGGAACATTTTAATATAACGGAATCCGACGTTGATATACACCGCTATTGCGCTTTGCGATTGTTGAATGATTGTTGATAAATAATGATATTTTGGATTTTTAAACTCAATTTACTGAAAATGTGGTCAACTATTCATTGATATTTGTCAATTTTTTATAATTCACAACGGTCTGCATTATTACCAATGACCAAAACTTTTTTCGGTTGCGTGGTTTATTATCGAATTTCAATATTTATCAGATATCAATCAACAATCGCAAATCGCAATAGGGGTGATAGTAATACAAAGTATTCAAAAATAATTGGGCTCGAAATGTAAGCAACGATGTGATAAAGCCCAGAGAAAACCAGATCCCTTTGAGAGTGAGAACCTATTCTGGCTAAATGATGACTTCAGATTTATACTGGATTCATGTAGCTCCTTGACCTCTACAAGTGAAAATATATCTGGAGAACGTGGTAGGCCCTCAAGAACTTATGAAGAATGCTCTGAGAATACACAAAATGGAAAACATGCAATTAATTCAGGAACGTGGAATGGAGTATGAGGATGAAGCTTCGTTTATAACTTTCCTTAGAATTATGCAAAAAGATGCGACAAAAAAATCTGCTTCAAAATCTTTTACGGAAGTCAGATGGTGTATCGTCCTAAACGAAGGAAAAGGCTTTAGGTATCTACATTGAAACTGACCTTTTAAGATCGCAGTTCATTTACTTAAGGAATTTTCTTTCCAATAAGGACTTGTACTATAAAGCTTAATAACAAAATTTGTTCTTTTAAAGGACGTTGAATACGAAAAAATTCAGAAACACATAAAAAGGGAGTAGAAAGCGATTGAAAAGTGGGCGGAAAAATTACAAATCTCATGCCAACTTAAAAAAAAACTCAGTTAATTTTGTTTGATTTCCTAGGCATGTAAAATAATGATATTTCAAACAAATGGGCGTGGCAGTGGGTAGATTTTATAAAAAGTGCCTTTAAATATTGACATTGGCAACAGAAGGAAGCTGTAAAAATTTCATCAAAATCGGTCGCATAGTTCTTGTTTCAACATGATTTACACATATAGATTGAACAAGACCTACAACTTTTATGTTTTATATTATTTAAAACGAAGAAAATAATATATTTCAAATTAAATTTTTTTCTTAATTTCAATTCTTGGTTATTCAAGTATACGTTTGCAAAATTTCAAAAAATAATATTGATAAATAAAGAAGTTATGGATTTTTGAGATGGTTTTGAGCATTTGGTCCCATAGTGCATCGCCGTCGCACGCTTGATAACTTGTATGTTTGTCTTTAGAACAGGTAGTAATTCAAATTTATTTATTTAAGAGAAAGCTTACTTTCTCTCTCTTGCTCCTCAAATTTCTCTTTTTTTATGTTGAATGCGTGGATGAATGCGTGTGCTTATTATTTTGTTATAAGTATTCTTTGATTGATATGAGTAAACATTGAGATTGAGTTCTTTTAGCACAGTCAATAATTACAAAAAAAAGTGCTTAATTCGCAAAGCGCGATGTAGTTCTGTATTTTTGATATGTTGTTGGGGCATTCTATCGAAAGTTTATCAAAGATTTTGCAAAAATAGCAAAAGCCTTGACAAACTTTAACTGATACCTTGATTAATAAATATAACAAAATAATTGAAGAAATAGGTACCAACCCCACAGGAAAATTCGAACAAATTATTTTCAACAAACAAAGCTTCTTAAAAGAGGGAATATGAGAAATAGTTCTTGCAGGGCAACTTGCAAAAAGAGGAATTGTTAACTCAAATCTTTTAAACAAAATTGAAATTTCAGATATTCTTTCAAAAATAGAATCCCTTCCCTTTAGAAAGGGAAAAAAATCTGTTCTGCTATATGCCATTTGCTTGCCTCAAACTGAGGAAACAACATTTAATAATATTATAATTAGGTCAACAATTAAAAATAACAAGAGAGTACATTTAAGCTTTTCAAATTTATTCGTTTCGCAATACCTTCAATTTGGCATAGTAGGGAATTGTATTGAAATTGAAGAAACCATTCTTTGCAAAAGATCCCAACTCCAAAAACTCACCAAAGACGACTGTGCACTCAAACGTTTAAACGGCGAACAAGTAAAATGTGATTTTAATTATGAAAGTAGACCAATAATAGAACTAATTAACGAAAGCACATTATTTCTCACCAACTATGTCGGAAATATAACAAACAGCAGGCACTATCGTAACCTGAACGATTCATATCTCATTAATTTTTTCAACGAATCTATCGAAATTGACAATATTAAGTACACTAACTAGGAAAGTAAAACTTATCACCACATACTGCCACCTCTCCTCCAAAACAACCTTTCTTAGGGCGAGATAAAGCTCTACCTACAATATTTACACAAACTACACCTGGCTAACGTTGAGAAGTTATCTCTAATGCCACACAATGGTTTTGACGAATTTCGTAATTTCAAAAACCTAGTGATGGATTTACATACTAGAAAAGTGGTTCCTTACGACACAGTACTTTTTTTTGATCCTGTGTTTTTATAAGTACCTAAATTGAACTTTAAAGGTGACAGTTCGATATTTTATATCATTTCTAATTATAAGACTTGAATGTTTGAAGTCAGTTATTTCGTAAGTTTCTGAACAGACTTAATTAATGTTATACATTTTTGAAAAGCCCAATTCTTACAACTAAATGTAACTGTAAAATAATAAAAAAATGATGAGTAAAATGCGTTATATTTCATTTTGTTTTGTTTTCAATTGAAGTTTTCTCTGTTGCCTCCGGCTGCCTCCGCTAAGATATTGCTTGTTTTGTATTCTTAAAATATTGTTAATAAAGGAAATAAAATAAAATTTTGCGAATATTTGCGCTTTTATGTCTTAGAAGCAAAAACGTATCATGAGAAAAAAAATAAGTCTTTAAAATAAAACTTCGAATTCTTATAACTTTGGTAATATCGACTGAAAAAAATTAAAATTTGACACAACTATAGTCACTTTTAAGATATATAAAACTGTGTATTAGAAAAATTCTAAGACTATTGCTTTCTTATTCTAAATCAAAATTGTAAAAAAATGGTGTATATCTAGAATAAAAAAATATAACTTTTAAAAAATTTTAAAATATAGTTTCTTACACACCTATACCAAATTACATACCTATGCCAAATTTTAAATCTTTTCGTCAGTTATAACCAAAGTTATAAAAATTCAAAGATTGATATTAAAAAAAAAAAAACAATAATTTCCCATTTAAAATTTCCATCGTCTTAGGGATCATATCAATATTAAACAAAAATTCATGATTATTTTTAAAACTATTTACAAAGATTTTAGAGGTAGCTGATCAAAATTTACAAATTTAATTTTGTAATGCCACCCTGATTATATGTGTTAGTCACACAATAAAACAGAGAGGAAGACAATCTTTTTCTACAAATTAACATTGAAAATAATATTATTGAACTAGGTATGAACTGTATTCAAATTTAACTGTAAACAAAAGAAGAGAGCTGCACAAAACATGGAAACTGGCTCAACAAGATCAAAAGCAACAACAAAAGTAGGTGAAAAGAGGCAGGATTCATAATGTAATGGTTATTGAACTTTTATTCTCATTAAAGCACTTGATCTATTTGGTCCTTCTTTATTTTATTTACAAAAATAAAAAAAAAATGAAAGAGTTCAGCCTCGTCCACCTAAAGGAATTGACTGCGAGGAATTGACAAATCCTCTAAGAGTATCACTTGTCACGAATAAGTGCTTCTCGTCTAGCCGTTCGGATTCGGCATAAAATTGTAGGTCCCTTCCATTCCTGTCGATAGGCGCACACAGGAATGGTTGCGAGTTGTTAGTCACTAGGCCCTGGTTCTTCATGAGCCGTTGTGCCACCCGATTTTTTTCATTTGTGATGGATACGACATGTGTAAATTAATAATAGACGGTACAAAATATTGTGAAATGGTTGATTATTTGATGGAACATTTTAATATAACGGAATCCGACGTTGATATACACCGCTATTGCGCTTTGCGATTGTTGAATGATTGTTGATAAATAATGATATTTTGGATTTTTAAACTCAATTTACTGAAAATGTGGTCAACTATTCATTGATATTTGTCAATTTTTTATAATTCACAACGGTCTGCATTATTACCAATGACCAAAACTTTTTTCGGTTGCGTGGTTTATTATCGAATTTCAATATTTATCAGATATCAATCAACAATCGCAAATCGCAATAGGGGTGATAGTAATACAAAGTATTCAAAAATAATTGGGCTCGAAATGTAAGCAACGATGTGATAAAGCCCAGAGAAAACCAGATCCCTTTGAGAGTGAGAACCTATTCTGGCTAAATGATGACTTCAGATTTATACTGGATTCATGTAGCTCCTTGACCTCTACAAGTGAAAATATATCTGGAGAACGTGGTAGGCCCTCAAGAACTTATGAAGAATGCTCTGAGAATACACAAAATGGAAAACATGCAATTAATTCAGGAACGTGGAATGGAGTATGAGGATGAAGCTTCGTTTATAACTTTCCTTAGAATTATGCAAAAAGATGCGACAAAAAAATCTGCTTCAAAATCTTTTACGGAAGTCAGATGGTGTATCGTCCTAAACGAAGGAAAAGGCTTTAGGTATCTACATTGAAACTGACCTTTTAAGATCGCAGTTCATTTACTTAAGGAATTTTCTTTCCAATAAGGACTTGTACTATAAAGCTTAATAACAAAATTTGTTCTTTTAAAGGACGTTGAATACGAAAAAATTCAGAAACACATAAAAAGGGAGTAGAAAGCGATTGAAAAGTGGGCGGAAAAATTACAAATCTCATGCCAACTTAAAAAAAAACTCAGTTAATTTTGTTTGATTTCCTAGGCATGTAAAATAATGATATTTCAAACAAATGGGCGTGGCAGTGGGTAGATTTTATAAAAAGTGCCTTTAAATATTGACATCGGCAACAGAAGGAAGCTGTAAAAATTTCATCAAAATCGGTCGCATAGTTCTTGTTTCAACATGATTTACACATATAGATTGAACAAGACCTACAACTTTTATGTTTTATATTATTTAAAACGAAGAAAATAATATATTTCAAATTAAATTTTTTTCTTAATTTCAATTCTTGGTTATTCAAGTATACGTTTGCAAAATTTCAAAAAATAATATTGATAAATAAAGAAGTTATGGATTTTTGAGATGGTTTTGAGCATTTGGTCCCATAGTGCATCGCCGTCGCACGCTTGATAACTTGTATGTTTGTCTTTAGTACAGGTAGTAATTCAAATTTATTTATTTAAGAGAAAGCTTACTTTCTCTCTCTTGCTCCTCAAATTTCTCTTTTTTTATGTTGAATGCGTGGATGAATGCGTGTGCTTATTATTTTGTTATAAGTATTCTTTGATTGATATGAGTAAACATTGAGATTGAGTTCTTTTAGCACAGTCAATAATTACAAAAAAAGTGCTTAATTCGCAAAGCGCGATGTAGTTCTGTATTTTTGATATGTTGTTGGGGCATTCTATCGAAAGTTTATCAAAGATTTTGCAAAAATAGCAAAAGCCTTGACAAACTTTAACTGATACCTTGATTAATAAATATAACAAAATAATTGAAGAAATAGGTACCAACCCCACAGGAAAATTCGAACAAATTATTTTCAACAAACAAAGCTTCTTAAAAGAGGGAATATGAGAAATAGTTCTTGCAGGGCAACTTGCAAAAAGAGGAATTGTTAACTCAAATCTTTTAAACAAAATTGAAATTTCAGATATTCTTTCAAAAATAGAATCCCTTCCCTTTAGAAAGGGAAAAAAATCTGTTCTGCTATATGCCATTTGCTTGCCTCAAACTGAGGAAACAACATTTAATAATATTATAATTAGGTCAACAATTAAAAATAACAAGAGAGTACATTTAAGCTTTTCAAATTTATTCGTTTCGCAATACCTTCAATTTGGCATAGTAGGGAATTGTATTGAAATTGAAGAAACCATTCTTTGCAAAAGATCCCAACTCCAAAAACTCACCAAAGACGACTGTGCACTCAAACGTTTAAACGGCGAACAAGTAAAATGTGATTTTAATTATGAAAGTAGACCAATAATAGAACTAATTAACGAAAGCACATTATTTCTCACCAACTATGTCGGAAATATAACAAACAGCAGGCACTATCGTAACCTGAACGATTCATATCTCATTAATTTTTTCAACGAATCTATCGAAATTGACAATATTAAGTACACTAACTAGGAAAGTAAAACTTATCACCACATACTGCCACCTCTCCTCCAAAACAACCTTTCTTAGGGCGAGATAAAGCTCTACCTACAATATTTACACAAACTACACCTGGCTAACGTTGAGAAGTTATCTCTAATGCCACACAATGGTTTTGACGAATTTCGTAATTTCAAAAACCTAGTGATGGATTTACATACTAGAAAAGTGGTTCCTTACGACACAGTACTTTTTTTTGATCCTGTGTTTTTATAAGTACCTAAATTGAACTTTAAAGGTGACAGTTCGATATTTTATATCATTTCTAATTATAAGACTTGAATGTTTGAAGTCAGTTATTTCGTAAGTTTCTGAACAGACTTAATTAATGTTATACATTTTTGAAAAGCCCAATTCTTACAACTAAATGTAACTGTAAAATAATAAAAAAATGATGAGTAAAATGCGTTATATTTCATTTTGTTTTGTTTTCAATTGAAGTTTTCTCTGTTGCCTCCGGCTGCCTCCGCTAAGATATTGCTTGTTTTGTATTCTTAAAATATTGTTAATAAAGGAAATAAAATAAAATTTTGCGAATATTTGCGCTTTTATGTCTTAGAAGCAAAAACGTATCATGAGAAAAAAAATAAGTCTTTAAAATAAAACTTCGAATTCTTATAACTTTGGTAATATCGACTGAAAAAAATTAAAATTTGACACAACTATAGTCACTTTTAAGATATATAAAACTGTGTATTAGAAAAATTCTAAGACTATTGCTTTCTTATTCTAAATCAAAATTGTAAAAAAATGGTGTATATCTAGAATAAAAAAATATAACTTTAAAAAATTTTAAAATATAGTTTCTTACACACCTATACCAAATTACATACCTATGCCAAATTTTAAATCTTTTCGTCAGTTATAACCAAAGTTATAAAAATTCAAAGATTGATATTAAAAAAAAAAAAAACAATAATTTCCCATTTAAAATTTCCATCGTCTTAGGGATCATATCAATATTAAACAAAAATTCATGATTATTTTTAAAACTATTTACAAAGATTTTAGAGGTAGCTGATCAAAATTTACAAATTTAATTTTGTAAGGCCACCCTGATTATATGTGTTAGTCACACAATAAAACAGAGAGGAAGACAATCTTTTTCTACAAATTAACATTGAAAATAATATTATTGAACTAGGTATGAACTGTATTCAAATTTAACTGTAAACAAAAGAAGAGAGCTGCACAAAACATGGAAACTGGCTCAACAAGATCAAAAGCAACAACAAAAGTAGGTGAAAAGAGGCAGGATTCATAATGTAATGGTTATTGAACTTTTATTCTCATTAAAGCACTTGATCTATTTGGTCCTTCTTTATTTTATTTACAAAAATGAAAAAAAAATGAAAGAGTTCAGCCTCGTCCACCTAAAGGAATTGACTGCGAGGAATTGACAAATCCTCTAAGAGTATCACTTGTCACGAATAAGTGCTTCTCGTCTAGCCGTTCGGATTCGGCATAAAATTGTAGGTCCCTTCCATTCCTGTCGATAGGCGCACACAGGAATGGTTGCGAGTTGTTAGTCACTAGGCCCTGGTTCTTCATGAGCCGTTGTGCCACCCGATTTTTTTCATTTGTGATGGATACGACATGTGTAAATTAATAATAGACGGTACAAAATATTGTGAAATGGTTGATTATTTGATGGAACATTTTAATATAACGGAATCCGACGTTGATATACACCGCTATTGCGCTTTGCGATTGTTGAATGATTGTTGATAAATAATGATATTTTGGATTTTTAAACTCAATTTACTGAAAATGTGGTCAACTATTCATTGATATTTGTCAATTTTTTATAATTCACAACGGTCTGCATTATTACCAATGACCAAAACTTTTTTCGGTTGCGTGGTTTATTATCGAATTTCAATATTTATCAGATATCAATCAACAATCGCAAATCGCAATAGGGGTGATAGTAATACAAAGTATTCAAAAATAATTGGGCTCGAAATGTAAGCAACGATGTGATAAAGCCCAGAGAAAACCAGATCCCTTTGAGAGTGAGAACCTATTCTGGCTAAATGATGACTTCAGATTTATACTGGATTCATGTAGCTCCTTGACCTCTACAAGTGAAAATATATCTGGAGAACGTGGTAGGCCCTCAAGAACTTATGAAGAATGCTCTGAGAATACACAAAATGGAAAACATGCAATTAATTCAGGAACGTGGAATGGAGTATGAGGATGAAGCTTCGTTTATAACTTTCCTTAGAATTATGCAAAAAGATGCGACAAAAAAATCTGCTTCAAAATCTTTAACGGAAGTCAGATGGTGTATCGTCCTAAACGAAGGAAAAGGCTTTAGGTATCTACATTGAAACTGACCTTTTAAGATCGCAGTTCATTTACTTAAGGAATTTTCTTTCCAATAAGGACTTGTACTATAAAGCTTAATAACAAAATTTGTTCTTTTAAAGGACGTTGAATACGAAAAAATTCAGAAACACATAAAAAGGGAGTAGAAAGCGATTGAAAAGTGGGCGGAAAAATTACAAATCTCATGCCAACTTAAAAAAAAACTCAGTTAATTTTGTTTGATTTCCTAGGCATGTAAAATAATGATATTTCAAACAAATGGGCGTGGCAGTGGGTAGATTTTATAAAAAGTGCCTTTAAATATTGACATCGGCAACAGAAGGAAGCTGTAAAAATTTCATCAAAATCGGTCGCATAGTTCTTGTTTCAACATGATTTACACATATAGATTGAACAAGACCTACAACTTTTATGTTTTATATTATTTAAAACGAAGAAAATAATATATTTCAAATTAAATTTTTTTCTTAATTTCAATTCTTGGTTATTCAAGTATACGTTTGCAAAATTTCAAAAAATAATATTGATAAATAAAGAAGTTATGGATTTTTGAGATGGTTTTGAGCATTTGGTCCCATAGTGCATCGCCGTCGCACGCTTGATAACTTGTATGTTTGTCTTTAGTACAGGTAGTAATTCAAATTTATTTATTTAAGAGAAAGCTTACTTTCTCTCTCTTGCTCCTCAAATTTCTCTTTTTTTATGTTGAATGCGTGGATGAATGCGTGTGCTTATTATTTTGTTATAAGTATTCTTTGATTGATATGAGTAAACATTGAGATTGAGTTCTTTTAGCACAGTCAATAATTACAAAAAAAGTGCTTAATTCGCAAAGCGCGATGTAGTTCTGTATTTTTGATATGTTGTTGGGGCATGTTAGAGTAGTCTATAGCCAAGTTTGCAACTTCGAAAAACCTATGCTCGCTGCAGGAAAAATGCAACAATAAAAAAAAACGCTAAAATCACCTTATTTTTTCCGAAATTTTCCTTTATAACTTTGGAAATATGCAACTTAGGTAAAAACCGTCCACTACAAACTTGTTTGTTATAAAATTTTCTACAACACAACATCAATTATAAACGCATGTTATATTTGTGTTTCTATCTATCCATGAATTAAAAAAAATGAAAAAATAAGTAAGTTTGAAGCACTCAAAAAATAAGTCAAAAATTGTCCAATTCTGCTAAAAAATTGGAATCAAATATTCTTGAGTATTACCTACAAGACGAAAGTTGATCCAAATCGGTCAAATAGTTTTGGAAAAAATACTGATGTTAACTAAGTGCAACACGCATATTGTGGTCAAAGTAGGACACTTAAGTTGGCACTGATTTTTGTACACGTACTCAGAACCCTTGACCACAACAAAGTCGGCGAAAATTTTGTTTCCGTCGAACGAAGAAGCGAATTTATGTATCGATACATTTTTAAACTTTTATTTTATACCTATTATTTATTAACGTTTTTTTATTAATTGTCGTTATCAATAAAATTAAAAAAATATATATGTTTTTTTTTTTGTTTTAACCTTCCCCAGACCACGTAGCTAAACCAATACTCAGGACCAGGAATCGCCACTAGTACTTGGGCCCACCCTTTTTAACATTCTTAAGTCAGACTTACCACATTTTGGAAACAATACTGAAGTAGCCATGTTTGCAGACGATACTGCGCTTTTTGCGTCAAGTGTTCTCCCTCGGGAAGCTCTTTCTGGTTTACAGAGTTCACTAGACTCTCTTCTTAACTACTTTACTAAGTGGAAAATAAAAGTTAATGCTGAAAAATGTCAAGCTATGTGGTTCACTCGACGCGGAAAACAAAGTTTTCTTCCTCAAACTATGCTTAAGGTAAATTCCACTGATAGACAATGGTCTGAACATTGTAAATACCTAGGAGTAACACTCGATACAAATTTGACCTTTGAAAAACACATATCAATCACAATCCACAAAATCAATCTTTTAAATAAAATATTATATCCATTTATTAACAGAAAGTCTAGACTCAGCATACATAATAAAATATTAATTTTTAAAACTGTTTTCCAACCGGTTCTAACGTATGGTGCTCCCAATTAAATTTGTCCTATACAAACTACAACCACACTTTTTCGAAAGGTGTTCTTACTCAGATAACGAACTCATACTTAATCTTTAACTTATACTGCCTAAGTAAAATTTGGGTTTTTGTGCAATTTTAGTTTTTAAGTATTACGTAAGGGTTTTTTCTTGTAGTGTTTTCCCTTAAAAATTTATTATAATCATAGTAAAATTAAAATATTGTCATACATTTTGTGTATTGTAGATGTAAAGAACAGTGGCGATTCCTCCCAGTTAGCAGGTTTATCGCCGCTAAACCAAGAATTTAAATGAATAAATTGTATGATGTACTTTTTATTTTCAAAAAGTAACAAATGGCAATGTTGAAATAATGATAATGATTTCATACAATAATCAATACGATAAATACAAAAAACTACCCACCTACCCACCTACCTACCTATTTTCAAATCATATTTTCCTTCACACAACACAAAACTCCCATCTTCCTATCTGCCTCAGCGTTACAATATGCGATACCAAAACCAAATTCTCTACAAAGAGCAATGAAATAATTAAAAAAAAATAGATACCTACCTAACCTACCCCCATATTTTTCTCAATTATATTTTCCTGCAGACACACAACATAAAACTCTCATAGAACAAGTCTCCCTTGAAACATTTTAGCTTGCAACATCTGCGCTGCACAATTTCATACAATTTTTAATAATATCTATACAAATTACAAATACAAGCACAAATACAATACAATCTAGAATACAAGAGCGTTTTACTACACAATGTCCTAAGCAAAGCCCAGCTAAATAAATGAAAGCGTAAGCGTAAGTATGATGCGATAAGGCACGATACATTAGGTATGCAAGCAGCTCCAGGTACAT
Source organism: Melangyna quadrimaculata (assembly GCA_949320155.1). Lineage (NCBI taxonomy): Eukaryota > Metazoa > Arthropoda > Insecta > Diptera > Syrphidae > Melangyna > Melangyna quadrimaculata. The sequence continues at coordinate 39,256,033 of OX439486.1, forward strand.
TTTGGGTACGTTTTTTTTGTCATTCTCTTTTTTGCTTTCGTATATGTTTCTGGGAAAATGCGGTAGGAAGGATGAATGCATTGTTTTGTTATTAGTGATCTTTGATTGATATGAGTAAACATTGAGATTGAGTTCTTTTAGTACAGTGAATAATTACACAAAAAAAAGTGCTAAATTCACAAAGCATGTTAGAGTAGTATATAGCCAAGTTTGCAGCAACAGTGAAAAAAACGCTAAAATCACCCCTTTTTTCCGACAATTTCCTTTATAACTTTGGAAATATGCAACTTATGAAAAAACCGTCCACTATAAACTTGTTTTTTATAAAATTTTCTACAAAACAACATCAATTTTAAATGCATGTTATATTTGTGTTGCTATCTAACCATGAATTAAAAAAAAATCTGAAAAAACTAAGTAAATTTGAAGCACTCAAAAAATATGTCAAAAATTGTCCAATTCTTCTAAAAATTTGGAATCAAATAGTCTAGACTCTAGAGTATCACAAGACGAAATTCGATCCAAATCGGTGAAATAGTTTTGGCAAGAAATATGATGCTAACTAAGTGCAACACAATTATGATGCAAACATTGCGGTGGTCAAAGTAGGACACTTAAGTTGCCACTGATTTTTGTACACGTACTTAGAACCATAAAATCATGAAATATAGTTATAATAGATGCTTACATCTTTTTTAAGCCAAGTGAACAGTTTTTGGAACTTTTAAATTCAGTACCAAAGTTGCTTAGAAAAAGATATAAATATTATAACTATATTTTATGATAATAATTCTTCGTGACTTAGCAGCATATATGGTCAACTCATTGAAAGGCAATAAACTAAAACTTAGAATTTATATTTAACTTGTTTTAGAATTATTTAAAATATTTTGAATTATTATTCAAAATATAATAAATATAGTTTAAAATATTTATTATTATTCGAACTTTTGATTTAAAAAAAACGTCTTTTTCAAGACATTTCTTAATATTAAAAAGAATAATAGTTGCGTTCAAAAACCAAAATACAACCAAAAGAGGATCAAACGTTGATATTATATTTATAAGAAAAAAATTTGTAAGTACATATTTTATATTTTTTAAAAATTGAAGCTATAAAATATTAGTAACTATGTTTTTGAGACCTGAAGAAAAACGTAACCACGTTTGAAACGTCGTCTGATTTAGATACTTAGCTACAAATATAGACCTAAAGCATAAACATTATATTTTATGTATAAGGGTTCAAAGTACGTGTACAGAAATCAGTGCCAACTTAAGTGTCCTACTTTGACCACAACAAAGTCGGCGAAAATTTTTTTTTCCGTCAAACGACGCGACGAAGCGAATTTATGTATCGATAAATTTTTGAACTTTTATTTTATACCTATAATTTATTAACGTTTTTTTATTAATTGTCGTTATCAATCAAATTAAAAAAAAGTATGATTTTTTTTATTATTTTAACCTGCCCAGACCACCTAGCTCAACCAATACTAAGGACCAGGAATCGCCACTGGTAAAGAACAAGGTTCTGTATCTCTTAATTATGTAATTTATTATAAAATAGTCTAAGCCTTAAACTGCAAATAAATATAAACTTAAAAAAAAAAAAAAAAAATAGATGCAAAAAGGTACCTATATATTTTTTGTTCGTCATGATCTTCTTATTGATAAAGAAAAAAATGTTGTTTTTTAGTTATTACGTAAAATGTAAGTTTTGTTTTGAGAACTTTTAAGGAACCGGCCACTGACCGACTCATTCATACGGTTGCATTGTAGGTTAGACTAAAATTATGAAAAAAATGTACGGAATAAATTTTTGAAAGTGAGTAGGTAGGAAACACGGGATTTTTTGTATAAGGATCCTGCATAAAAGTAGAGTAAGAAAGCGTAAGGTTGTGTAAGGCGTCAAGACACTGGGAAGGAGAAGGAAGTTTTTTTTGTAAATAAGTAGATATTTAAAATATCAAGATGGGCAAGTCGTACATACCTATCAATATTTTAATATTCTAAAAATATATTTGAGAACACAACTATATCTTAGTGTTTAAAAGTTAAAAATTGACAACCGATTTCGATGAAGTGTACAATGTACAGGTTGATTTGCATAAGGTGTGACAAATGCTGGGGCGTGTAGACCTTTCTTTTAAAGATATAAGCAAAAATCTAAAAAAAACAAAGTCAGTTTAATTTTTCTTCTTGTTTTACCGAAGTTGTTTAGATATTTGCTTATATCTTTAAAACAGTATATATAATCCCTAGAACCTTCTGGTTTTCAGTATTTGACTTTAAATTGATAAGAGCATTAATTATTGAAACTAAAAATAATACTTAATTAGGGTAAGTTTTGAAAAATTTCAGTTTGAACAAAAAAAATTATGTTTTTTTTCCAAAATTTTGGGTTTGAAAAACAATTTCTCAAACAACTTGATTTAAAAAGGAAATTTAAGATTAGGTTTCTGGATTTCAAAAAAGTTATAACATAATATTAAAAGTGTTGCCATGGTTTTTTTATATTATTTTTTTTTTGTTTAACTAAAACATTGCCCCTCCCGCTTTAACGGGGAAATAGACCCCCTCTCATACAAATTTCTTTGTCTCAACTCAATCTTCGCGCCCTAGCCTTTAATCACTTTCTTATGCAAATTACCGTTCATACTTTTGTACCTACGCCATAAACTTCTGAAATATGGCGAATATCTAATATAAATTTTAGTTTTTTTTTGTTTTTAGTTCAAAATATGTAGGTATGCATAAGATTTATTTAAATTGTTAAGACGATCGGTACAACCGTTTCCCGTTCCACTAACACTTCTAAGCACTAGCAAAGAAAACCAGAACATGTATAACCAAACAATGCTTCTTGAAAGCGAGGAAAATAAAATATATGGGTAGTTTCACAAAAAGAGGAAGATTCTACTAAAAAAATAACAACATACCTTCCATAATTCTTTTTTTTAAAACCATGTCTTACTTTTTTTGCTCCAAACAATGATTTTTACGCATTTTTTTTGACTTTAATTTAAAAAAATACAAGTATGAACACACAAACACTCTTTTATTTTTAAATAACTTCTGACCAGCACAACAATATAAGTGCTCGTTTTTTTTTAGTTAACTGTATCTTACGATCAGAACAAACACTATAAAAGTGCACTTGCACTCGTTTTTTTTTTAAATAACTGTATCTTACGATCAGAACAAACACTATGGGGCGTATTCAAAATCATTTTAGACCTGGGTCTACTTTAAACATCGGTTTTGTTGAATTTTTGGACGTTGATTCTATTTTTTCAAGTTTATAAATTCAAAATATTTTAAGCTATTTTGTGTAGTATACCAATTTAATTATCTTATAGAAATATAAAAGCAACAATTTGTAACTGAAATCGGTCTGTATTCATTGAGCCAAAGTTGTCTTAAACTGTAGTTTAGTTAAACCTGGGTCTATCTGCGACTATGAATATGCCCCTATATGTATAAGTGCATTGGCACCCTTATTAAAAAATAACTGTATATTGCGCTCAGAACAACACTATAAAAGTATCACCAAAATACAAATCTTTATTTAGTTGTTAAAAAATTGTTTTTTTTTTTACAAATCCAATAAAATCACTAACAAGAAATCAAAACTATCCTTTTCATTGAAAAATAAAAACAATACTGGATCTGATGCATTATTGAATTGCGAAGAATCACAAAATAAGAGGAGAACAACAAAATGTGCTACACTTTCTCAAAAACCTATAAACTATACCAACTATATGCAACAATATTGGTATAAGTTCTCATGTGCAACTTACATTTTTGCACATAGGGTTGACTGTCCTCTCACTACAACCCTTTTCTTCGCAACATTCCTAAACCACCCCAAACGACAGGCGCACATACCTACTTGAAATCAATTTCTCCAATAGGGGGGTTCACATTCTCAAATATGTTTGACAAACACGGTTTGATTCACTTGAATTTGCAAATGTGAACGCTCCATCAAACGGTTTGTCAAACACGTTTGATGAATATCAAAATAATTTGATATTTAGCTGGTTTTGACAAACATATTTGAGAATATGAACGAATTCTTGTCATTTTATTCTTTTATTTTAAAAAAGTTTTCAACCTGTGCGCATCAAAGGAAAAGAAAAAATAATGAAAGCTGTAAGTGAAAATTGCGATTTTGGGAGATTTTCTTGAAATATATGCAAGTTTACATGGCATATTAAAAATGAATCATATATAACCAAAAAACACAAGGCATATAGCATTCTTTTGGACAAATTTTTAGAAATAGAGCCAAATGCTAATGTGGGCTCATTTAAAAAGAAAATTAATTCGATTCGAACCAGTTTTCGAAACGAATTAAAAAAAAAAAAAAAAAAAAAAAACAGACAAAAAAAGAAGAAAAAAGACAATTTTGGGAGCTTCTTGAGGCATTTCTTAGTCTAAATTCGTTTCCTCTTATTATGTTGCCTTTCTTTTCATCTTGTTCTTGATATTTTAACATTTTATTTATTATGAGAGCTGCAATATCATAACATCCACCATGGTTAAAATTCTTAAGAGAAATGATGTTTGACAGCCTGTTTGACAAATGTGAATGCAAATGCCCTCAATCCATCAAATATTCATCAAACCATATTTGTCAAACATATTTGAGAATGTGAACCCCCCTAATGAAACATTCATCATGTCTACCCAGCTAAGAAAAAAATTGTATTTTCAACGCTTTTCATATTTCTTTCTGAGATCCCAAAAAAAATTCAAGAATAAAAAAAATGAAAACGTTAACCTTAAGTAAGTCAACAAAAAACAAAACACAACAAAGAAATGTGACAACGCATTTGCAATGCACTCGACCAAGATGACTTACTTCCCACCCTGCCTTACAATTTTTTCTGAACCACTACCACCACTAACATGCGACAGTATGTGCCATATACTTTTTTCCACTTAGATTACTCTCCACCCTCCTTCTCAAATATTCCTAGTCAACCACCAATCACCGAAGTAGGTTTGTAATTTCCATAATAATTCTATATTTACATAACAATTCTAACGACAGATATTTAAAAAAACCTTCCAACAGATGAGCCAATAAAAAACATGGGTACATACGGATAAGCTACACAAATGAGCAATTTTTTTTTTTTCACAAAACAATTCTCTCAAACCCACCCTAACTTTTGCAATATTCCTAATCAACCACTAAACCTAATAAAAATGCAACAAAAAAATGACAACGATAGGAGTATGACACATTCAAATTATGCATTGCGCTAAAAAAAACATTCCACCCCCACTCTCAAAATTTTCTGACAAACCATAGAACCAACAAAAAAAAATTCTCCTAATTCGTCTATGGCAAGTTGAAAAAAAAAATAACATGGATGTATATTGAAGAACAGGTTTTTTTCTCAAATTATCTACTTTACTGCAAGATGCAAGATGAGTGCATGTGCCATATACTTTTTTTTACTCCTCCTAACTCCATCCAAAAGACCTTTCAGCTAAACAAAAAAATATCCCACAACAGGTTTTTTTTATAATATTCTGTTTATGTCGCGAGATGACATATCGAAAAAAAAAAAAAAACTTCATTCATAATGACAAAAACAAAAACAAAATAATATATGAGAGCCCACGTGTGATATTGGTTTTGGAGAAAGACCAAAGAGAGTTGGCGCTGTTACTGCAGTGGATTTCTTCTGAACTGCAAACTTCTTTGTGTGCGTGTGGAAAGAATTTTTTGGTATAAAAACGCAAAAAAGACCTTTTTTCGAAAATTTATATAAATAAACTAATGGATGTAATGACTTTTTTTAATTGAATATAATAGAAAAAATATCAAAAAAAAATAATAAAAATAATTTAAATCTGTAAAGGTTCTCCTTTTTTCACAGTAACATTGCACATCTTGAAATGTTAAATTGGTATTTTTAATGAGAAAACTTAATACATTTTTTTTTGAAAGGTCTATGCCTTAGATAATTCAAAAGACTAATTATAAGAATGAACATCAAAAATATTAAAATTAAACCTGGGAAGCCCATGACTTTGAAGTTAAAAAATGGTAATATTGCAAATTTCTGTTAAAACACCCTGTTTTACAAGCTACACATGAATTCAAAAGGATTCACTGTATGCCTGAATTCATATTCTATAATCTTTCTTTTACTTCATTGGAAACAAATGAAAAATGTAAAAGGTAAATTGAAAAACGTTCGTTCAAAGTGATATAATTTCAACAATTTCACATGATTTTTTTTCCAAGTATTTTTTTTTTTTAAAGGATAATCCCTTAAACATGTTTACTTTTTTCATAAAACCAAAAAAAAATAATACAAAATTTATTGTAATAGCAGCCCTATATTTTGAAAAATTGAGTCCCATTTTATAAAAAAATAAATCACTTCTTCATTCATGAAGGAAAGTATTGAATTTACTATTCATATAATTTTTATGATGTACGTATGTGCGTATATTTATTTATTACCAAAACAGCCAAATTTCGAAAACTTACCTTCACAATTAACAAAGTTATGTAACAATAGGTCAACGCACTAACATAAAAATGCAAGGGAAACCTACCCTTAAGGTCGATTATAATGAAGTTAGTAGGTACTTATTTATCACGCCTTGATTGGTATGGTGTACTTGGGAGCATGATTTAAAACACAATTACCGGATGTTTCGGAATGTAATAGATTAAGATGAAACACTACGACATTTTTATAATTCATTTTCTTTTTAATAATTGTTTCCATTAAATTGTGTACAAATTATAACATAGTTAATTTTATTACTATTTTCTGAGTTCAATAAATAAATAAATAAAATTAAATAAATATATTTTTAAATAAAAGAAATAAATTGAATAAATAATTTTGATGTTCACCTGGGTCTAATGTATGTTGTATTTCGTGACTGAGTGTAACACTAATTTTATTTCCTGGGAAATATATTTGGAAATTTGAATATATTTTCAATGCTTTTCTTTTGACATATTATAATCTTTAACTTATGTAGAAAGCTTGTATTTGTATGCACATGTCTATGTAAGTACAGTAGCATTTGATGTGGTATTTTTGTTCAGCAACGTTTTGTTCAGCAATTTTTACCACTGGGGAAATTTTGAATTGGATTCTTTGGGCTCACCAAATTAATTAATTTGAAGAATAAAGGATTTTTTAATTTCTTGTCGCTGATTTTACCGCCCCTGGCAAGGTGCTGCCCGATGTGGTATTTTTGTTCAGCAACGTTTCATAATCAATGTCCGATTATTTAATATGCCTTTGAAGCATTTTCTTGTCGCTGATTTTGCCGCCCCAGGCAAGGTGCCGCCCGATGTGGTATTTTCGTTCAGCAACGTAAAACATAATCAATGACGAATTATTGACTATGTCTATGAATCATTTTTACTACTGGGGAAATTTTTAATTGGATTCTTTGGCCTCAACAAATTAATTAATATGGAGAATAAAGGATTTTTTTAAATTTCTTGTCGCCGATTTTGCCGCCCCTGCCCTATCAAAGTGTTGCTCGGGGCTTGTGCCCCCACCCCCCTTCACACTAAGCCACTGCCCCCGCCACCCTGGAAAAATCCTGCGGGCTTCTATGATCAAAGAATAAGAACTTGATTATGGTGGTTTCATAAAAATTATGTTTATTCGCATATTTATTATTAATCATATATTAAATCATAGATAACTTTTTGTTGTTTTTTTTTGCAATAAAAATAAATTTTAAACGAAAAACAAAAAAACAGTGGGTAAACAATCAATTTCCAAAATCGAAACCGATAAATGTTTCACTGCTGATAGAGAATCATTGTCATTATTATTTTTGCTTGATTCAAACACTGCGCATCTAGAAATATACAAATTTAAAAAAAATAATAAATAAACATATACAACCCTGTGAACATACCATTTTGTTTAACCATATTGTTGTTTGTTTTCTTTATTTTTTATATATTAAAAGATTTCGTAATATTTTGTGTTTTTTTTTTTTTAATGTTTGTATTAATATTTTTTCCTTAAAAAATCATTTAATTTCCCTCAGGCTAAAATGTTTATTTTTTTTTAATATTTTAAATTTATTTTAAGCAAAAACATTTCGAAAATTTTATATTAATAAAAGTATTTTAGCCACTTCTATTTTAAGTTATAATGAATTTGCTATATATATCTTTATGTTTATTCAACTGTTGTATTAAATTCACCTATACCGATAACGAAGAAATTAATAAAAAATCGATAATAATAATAAATTTTTAGTTTATATTTTTGAAATTTAGTTTTAATGAAATACATGTAAATAATTTTGGATTTAAATTTCACGTCACGATTAGTTTTTTTTTTTTGTATGGAACTAGTTTTATTTTTTTTTTTACTTTTTATATAGGTATACATTGACAATCAATCAAAATCCAAACACTTTTTCTTACTTAAAATTCAAATATATTTATTAATTCATATGCAAAAAATATTGTGAAGTTATATTTTAAGTTTTTTTTTTGTTTTGTTTAATTTTATTAATTTAAAGATTAATAGAGAAATGGTACTTTGACAACTTTTGCTTTTCTCCTTGTGTTTAAAATGAGAAAGATGTAAGAGATAAATATTTTTTTTTTGTTTTGCTTTTTTTTTTTTTTTAATAAATTTTAGTGACTTTTTTTTTTGCGTCTAAGGTAGTTGCAACTTAATAATATCTATATATTATGTTTTATTTTTTTTTTAATGATTTTTCAGTAGTAAACATTATTAATTTAATTGTCAAAAACAAAAAAATATATAAATTTGTATAACTTAGTTTGGTTGTAGTTAAGGTATAAGTGATTCAATATAGCTTTTAACGGCCTTTTGTCCATAAAAATTGGCGTTTCGTCCCGGCGTTCTCACTTGGACTCTTCAGTTGATAATGAGGGCCTTGTCAAGACGCAATTTCTATTAAGTTAAGTTCAGCTTACATCAATTTTACAGCGAAAATCAATTGTGAACTATATCCAACCCAATTAGAATTTCTAATCAAGAATTGTTGGAAATTTTGTTACCCGTGGCCTGGCATTGTTTACATATGCGTGTTTTTTTATAATACAAATTCTATATACTACTGAAATACATCAGCCAAGTAGAAGACTTAGCAAGGCCCTCACTATCAACTGAAGAGTCCAAGTGAGAACGCCAGGACGAAACGTCAATTTTTATGGACTAAAGGCCGTTGAAAGCTATATTGAATCAATAATTCAACAATTCCAACTAAATAATGCTAAGTCTTCTACTTGGCTGATGTATTTCAGTAGTATATAGAATTTGTATTATAAAAAACACGCATATGTAAACAATGCCAGGCCACGGGTAACAAAATTTCCAACAATTCTTGATTAGAAATTCTAATTGGGTTGGATATAGTTCACAATTGATTTTCGCTGTAAAATTGATGTAAGCTGGACTGAACTTAATAAAAATTGCGTCTTGACAAGGCCCTCACTATCAACTGAAGAGTCCAAGTGAGAACGCCGGGACGAAACGCCAATTTGTATGGACTAAAGGCCGTTAAAAGCTATATTGAATCAATTATTCAACAAGTCTAATTAAATATAGCTAAGTCTTCTACTTGGCTGTTGTATTTCAGTAGTATAAAGAATTTGTATTGTAAAAAAACACGCATATGTTAAGGTATAAGTATTTCTTTATTCAGCGTGTTTAATTTTTCAAATTATTTTATTTTCTCATAATGTATCTTTTTGTCTATATTCTATAATCTTTCTTTTACTTTATTGGAAACAAATGAAAAATGTAAAAGTTAAATTGAAAAACGTTCGTTCAAAGTGATATAATTTCAACAATTTCACATGATTTTTTTTCCAAGTATTTTTTTTTTTTAAAGGATAATCCCTTAAACATGTTTACTTTTTTCATAAAACCAAAAAAAAATAATACAAAATTTATTGTAATAGCAGCCCTATATTTTGAAAAATTGAGTCCCATTTTATAAAAAAATAAATCACTTCTTCATTCATAAAGGAAAGTATTGAATTTACTATTCATATAATTTTTATGATGTACGTATGTGCGTATATTTATTTATTACCAAAACAGCCAAATTTCGAAAACTTACCTTCACAATTAACAAAGTTATGTAACAATAGGTCAACGCACTAACATAAAAATGCAAGGGAAACCTACCCTTAAGGTCGATTATAATGAAGTTAGTAGGTACTTATTTATCACGCCTTCATTGGTATGGTGTACTTGGGAGCATGATTCAAAACACAATTACCGGATGTTTCGGAATGTAATAGATTAAGATGAAACACTACGACATTTTTATAATTCATTTTCTTTTTAATAATTGTTTCCATTAAATTGTGTACAAATTATAACATAGTTAATTTTATTACTATTTTCTGAGTTCAATAAATAAATAAATAAAATTAAATAAATATATTTTTAAATAAAAGAAATAAATTGAATAAATAATTTTGATGTTCACCTGGGTCTAATGTATGCTGTATTTCGTGACTGAGTGTAACACTAATTTTATTTCCTGGGAAATATATTTGGAAATTTGAATATATTTTCAATGCTTTTCTTTTGACATATTATAATCTTTAACTTATGTAGAAAGCTTGTATTTGTATGCACATGTCTATGTAAGTACAGTAGCATTTGATGTGGTATTTTTGTTCAGCAACGTTTTGTTCAGCAATTTTTACCACTGGGGAAATTTTGAATTGGATTCTTTGGGCTCACCAAATTAATTAATTTGAAGAATAAAGGATTTTTTAATTTCTTGTCGCTGATTTTACCGCCCCTGGCAAGGTGCTGCCCGATGTGGTATTTTTGTTCAGCAACGTATCATAATCAATGTCCGATTATTTAATATGCCTTTGAAGCATTTTCTTGTCGCTGATTTTGCCGCCCCAGGCAAGGTGCCGCCCGATGTGGTATTTTCGTTCAGCAACGTAAAACATAATCAATGACGAATTATTGACTATGTCTATGAATCATTTTTACTACTGGGGAAATTTTTAATTGGATTCTTTGGCCTCAACAAATTAATTAATATGGAGAATAAAGGATTTTTTTAAATTTCTTGTCGCCGATTTTGCCGCCCCTGCCCTATCAAAGTGTTGCTCGGGGCTTGTGCCCCCCCCCCCCCCTTCACACTAAGCCACTGCCCCCGCCACCCTGGAAAAATCCTGCGGGCTTCTATGATCAAAGAACAAGAACTTGATTATGGTGGTTTCATAAAAATTATGTTTATTCGCATATTTATTATTAATCATATATTAAATCATAGATAACTTTTTGTTGTTTTTTTTTGCAATAAAAATAAATTTTAAACGAAAAACAAAAAAACAGTGGGTAAACAATCAATTTCCAAAATCGAAACCGATAAATGTTTCACTGCTGATAGAGAATCATTGTCATTATTATTTTTGCTTGATTCAAACACTGCGCATCTAGAAATATACAAATTTAAAAAAAATAATAAATAAACATATACAACCCTGTGAACATAACATTTTGTTTAACCATATTGTTGTTTGTTTTCTTTATTTTTTATATATTAAAAGATTTCGTTATATTTTGTGTTTTTTTTTTTTTAATGTTTGTATTAATATTTTTTCCTTAAAAAATCATTTAATTTCCCTTAGGCTAAAATGTTTATTTTTTTTTAATATTTTAAATTTATTTTAAGCAAAAACATTTCGAAAATTTTATATTAATAAAAGTATTTTAGCCACTTCTATTTTAAGTTATAATGAATTTGCTATATATATCTTTATGTTTATTCAACTGTTGTATTAAATTCACCTATACCGATAACGAAGAAATTAATAAAAAATCGATAATAATAATAAATTTTTAGTTTATATTTTTGAAATTTAGTTTTAATGAAATACATGTAAATAATTTTGGATTTAAATTTCACGTCACGATTAGTTTTTGTATGGAACTAGTTTTATTTTTTTTTTTTACTTTTAATATAGGTATACATTGACAATCAATCAAAATCCAAACACTTTTTCTTACTTAAAATTCAAATATATTTATTAATTCATATGCAAAAAATATTGTGAAGTTATATTTTAAGTTTTTTTTTTTGTTTTGTTTAATTTTATTAATTTAAAGATTAATAGAGAAATGGTACTTTGACAACTTTTGCTTTTCTCCTTGTGTTTAAAATGAGAAAGATGTAAGAGATAAATATTTTTTTTTTTGTTTTGTTTTTTTTTTTTTTAATAAATTTTAGTGACTTTTTTTTTAAGCGTCTAAGGTAGTTGCAACTTAATAATATCTATATATTATGTTTTATTTTTTTTTAATGATTTTTCAGTAGTAAACATTATTAATTTAATTGTCAAAAACAAAAAATATATAAATTTGTATAACTTAGTTTGGTTGTAGTTAAGGTATAAGTGATTCAATATAGCTTTTAACGGCCTTTAGTCCATAAAAATTGGCGTTTCGTCCCGGCGTTCTCACTTAGACTCTTCAGTTGATAATGAGGGCCTTGTCAAGACTCAATTTCTATTAAGTTCAGTACAGCTTACATCAATTTTACAGCGAAAATCAATTGTGAACTATATCCAACCCAATTAGAATTTCTAATCAAGAATTGTTGGAAATTTTGTTACCCGTGGCCTGGCATTGTTTACATATGCGTGTTTTTTTATAATACAAATTCTATATACTACTGAAATACATCAGCCAAGTAGAAGACTAAGCAAGGCCCTCACTATCAACTGAAGAGTCCAAGTGAGAACGCCAGGACGAAACGTCAATTTTTATGGACTAAAGGCCGTTGAAAGCTATATTGAATCAATAATTCAACAATTCCAACTAAATAATGCTAAGTCTTCTACTTGGCTGATGTATTTCAGTAGTATATAGAATTTGTATTATAAAAAACACGCATATGTAAACAATGCCAGCCCACGGGTAACAAAATTTCCAACAATTCTTGATTAGAAATTCTAATTGGGTTGGATATAGTTCACAATTGATTTTCGCTGTAAAATTGATGTAAGCTGGACTGAACTTAATAAAAATTGCGTCTTGACAAGGCCCTCACTATCAACTGAAGAGTCCAAGTGAGAACGCCGGGACGAAACGCCAATTTGTATGGACTAAAGGCCGTTAAAAGCTATATTGAATCAATAATTCAACAAGTCCAATTAAGTATTGCTAAGTCTTCTACTTGGCTGTTGTATTTCAGTAGTATAAAGAATTTGTATTGTAAAAAAACACGCATATGTTAAGGTATAAGTATTTCTTTATTCAGCGTGTTTAATTTTTCAAATTATTTTATTTTCTCATAATGTATTTTTTTGTCTATAAATAATATATAAACCATAGAACCAACAAAAAAAAATTCTCCTAATTCGTCTATGGCAAGTTGAAAAAAAAAAATAACATGGATGTATATTGAAGAACAGGTTTTTTTCTCAAATTATCTACTTTACTGCAAGATGCAAGATGAGTGCATGTGCCATATACTTTTTTTTACTCCTCCTAACTCCATCCAAAAGACCTTTCAGCTAAACAAAAAAATATCCCACAACTGGTTTTTTTTATAATATTCTGTTTATGTCGCGAGATGACATATCGAAAAAAAAAAAAAACTTCATTCATAATGACAAAAACAAAAACAAAATAATATATGAGAGCCCACGTGTGATATTGGTTTTGGAGAAAGACCAAAGAGAGTTGGCGCTGTTACTGCAATGGATTTCTTCTGAACTGCAACCTTCTTTGTGTGCGTGTGGAAAGAATTTTTTGGTATAAAAACGCAAAAAAGACCTTTTTTCGAAAATTTATATAAATAAACTAATGGATGTAATGACTTTTTTTAATTGAATATAATAGAAAAAATATCAAAAAAAAATAATAAAAATAATTTAAATCTGTAAAGGTTCTCCTTTTTTCACAGTAACATTGCACATCTTGAAATGTTAAATTGGTATTTTTAATGAGAAAACTTAATACATTTTTTTTTAAAGGTCTATGCCTTAGATAATTCAAAAGACTAATTATAAGAATGAACATCAAAAATATTAAAATTAAACCTGGGAAGCCCATGACTTTGAAGTTAAAAACTGGTAATATTGCAAATTTCTGTTAAAACACCCTGTTTTACAAGCTACACATGAATTAAAAAGGATTCACTGTATGCCTGAATTCATATTCTATAATCTTTCTTTTACTTTATTGGAAACAAATGAAAAATGTAAAAGTTAAATTGAAAAACGTTCGTTCAAAGTGATATAATTTCAACAATTTCACATGATTTTTTTTCCAAGTATTTTTTTTTTAAAGGATAATCCCTTAAACATGTTTACTTTTTTCATAAAACCAAAAAAAAATAATACAAAATTTATTGTAATAGCAGCCCTATATTTTGAAAAATTGAGTCCCATTTTATAAAAAAATAAATCACTTCTTCATTCATGAAGGAAAGTATTGAATTTACTATTCATATAATTTTTATGATGTACGTATGTGCGTATATTTATTTATTACCAAAACAGCCAAATTTCGAAAACTTACCTTCACAATTAACAAAGTTATGTAACAATAGGTCAACGCACTAACATAAAAATGCAAGGGAAACCTACCCTTAAGGTCGATTATAATGAAGTTAGTAGGTACTTATTTATCACGCCTTGATTGGTATGGTGTACTTGGGAGCATGATTTAAAACACAATTACCGGATGTTTCGGAATGTAATAGATTAAGATGAAACCCTACGACATTTTTATAATTCATTTTCTTTTTAATAATTGTTTCCATTAAATTGTGTACAAATTATAACATAGTTAATTTTATTACTATTTTCTGAGTTCAATAAATAAATAAATAAAATTAAATAAATATATTTTTAAATAAAAGAAATAAATTGAATAAATAATTTTGATGTTCACCTGGGTCTAATGTATGTTGTATTTCGTGACTGAGTGTAACACTAATTTTATTTCCTGGGAAATATATTTGGAAATTTGAATATATTTTCAATGCTTTTCTTTTGACATATTATAATCTTTAACTTATGTAGAAAGCTTGTATTTGTATGCACATGTCTATGTAAGTACAGTAGCATTTGATGTGGTATTTTTGTTCAGCAACGTTTTGTTCAGCAATTTTTACCACTGGGGAAATTTTGAATTGGATTCTTTGGGCTCACCAAATTAATTAATTTGAAGAATAAAGGATTTTTTAATTTCTTGTCGCTGATTTTACCGCCCCTGGCAAGGTGCTGCCCGATGTGGTATTTTTGTTCAGCAACGTTTCATAATCAATGTCCGATTATTTAATATGCCTTTGAAGCATTTTCTTGTCGCTGATTTTGCCGCCCCAGGCAAGGTGCCGCCCGATGTGGTATTTTCGTTCAGCAACGTAAAACATAATCAATGACGAATTATTGACTATGTCTATGAATCATTTTTACTACTGGGGAAATTTTTAATTGGATTCTTTGGCCTCAACAAATTAATTAATATGGAGAATAAAGGATTTTTTTAAATTTCTTGTCGCCGATTTTGCCGCCCCTGCCCTATCAAAGTGTTGCTCGGGGCTTGTGCCCCCCCCCCCCCCCCCCTTCACACTAAGCCACTGCCCCCGCCACCCTGGAAAAATCCTGCGGGCTTCTATGATCAAAGAACAAGAACTTGATTATGGTGGTTTCATAAAAATTATGTTTATTCGCATATTTATTATTAATCATATATTAAATCATAGATAACTTTTTGTTGTTTTTTTTTGCAATAAAAATAAATTTTAAACGAAAAACAAAAAAACAGTGGGTAAACAATCAATTTCCAAAATCGAAACCGATAAATGTTTCACTGCTGATAGAGAATCATTGTCATTATTATTTTTGCTTGATTCAAACACTGCGCATCTAGAAATATACAAATTTAAAAAAAATAATAAATAAACATATACAACCCTGTGAACATACCATTTTGTTTAACCATATTGTTGTTTGTTTTCTTTATTTTTTATATATTAAAAGATTTCGTAATATTTTGTGTTTTTTTTTTTTTAATGTTTGTATTAATATTTTTTCCTTAAAAAATCATTTAATTTCCCTTAGGCTAATATGTTTATTTTTTTTTAATATTTTAAATTTATTTTAAGCAAAAACATTTCGAAAATTTTATATTAATAAAAGTATTTTAGCCACTTCTATTTTAAGTTATAATGAATTTGCTATATATATCTTTATGTTTATTCAACTGTTGTATTAAATTCACCTATACCGATAACGAAGAAATTAATAAAAAATCGATAATAATAATAAATTTTTAGTTTATATTTTTGAAATTTAGTTTTAATGAAATACATGTAAATAATTTTGGATTTAAATTTCACGTCACGATTAGTTTTTTTTTTTTGTATGGAACTAGTTTTATTTTTTTTTTTACTTTTTATATAGGTATACATTGACAATCAATCAAAATCCAAACACTTTTTCTTACTTAAAATTCAAATATATTTATTAATTCATATGCAAAAAATATTGTGAAGTTATATTTTAAGTTTTTTTTTTGTTTTGTTTAATTTTATTAATTTAAAGATTAATAGAGAAATGGTACTTTGACAACTTTTGCTTTTCTCCTTGTGTTTAAAATGAGAAAGATGTAAGAGATAAATATTTTTTTTTTGTTTTGCTTTTTTTTTTTTTTAATAAATTTTAGTGACTTTTTTTTTGCGTCTAAGGTAGTTGCAACTTAATAATATCTATATATTATGTTTTATTTTTTTTAATGATTTTTCAGTAGTAAACATTATTAATTTAATTGTCAAAAACAAAAAAATATATAAATTTGTATAACTTAGTTTGGTTGTAGTTAAGGTATAAGTGATTCAATATAGCTTTTAACGGCCTTTTGTCCATAAAAATTGGCGTTTCGTCCCGGCGTTCTCACTTGGACTCTTCAGTTGATAATGAGGGCCTTGTCAAGACGCAATTTCTATTAAGTTAAGTTCAGCTTACATCAATTTTACAGCGAAAATCAATTGTGAACTATATCCAACCCAATTAGAATTTCTAATCAAGAATTGTTGGAAATTTTGTTACCCGTGGCCTGGCATTGTTTACATATGCGTGTTTTTTTATAATACAAATTCTATATACTACTGAAATACATCAGCCAAGTAGAAGACTTAGCAAGGCCCTCACTATCAACTGAAGAGTCCAAGTGAGAACGCCAGGACGAAACGTCAATTTTTATGGACTAAAGGCCGTTGAAAGCTATATTGAATCAATAATTCAACAATTCCAACTAAATAATGCTAAGTCTTCTACTTGGCTGATGTATTTCAGTAGTATATAGAATTTGTATTATAAAAAACACGCATATGTAAACAATGCCAGGCCACGGGTAACAAAATTTCCAACAATTCTTGATTAGAAATTCTAATTGGGTTGGATATAGTTCACAATTGATTTTCGCTGTAAAATTGATGTAAGCTGGACTGAACTTAATAAAAATTGCGTCTTGACAAGGCCCTCACTATCAACTGAAGAGTCCAAGTGAGAACGCCGGGACGAAACGCCAATTTGTATGGACTAAAGGCCGTTAAAAGCTATATTGAATCAATTATTCAACAAGTCTAATTAAATATAGCTAAGTCTTCTACTTGGCTGTTGTATTTCAGTAGTATAAAGAATTTGTATTGTAAAAAAACACGCATATGTTAAGGTATAAGTATTTCTTTATTCAGCGTGTTTAATTTTTCAAATTATTTTATTTTCTCATAATGTATCTTTTTGTCTATATTCTATAATCTTTCTTTTACTTTATTGGAAACAAATGAAAAATGTAAAAGTTAAATTGAAAAACGTTCGTTCAAAGTGATATAATTTCAACAATTTCACATGATTTTTTTTCCAAGTATTTTTTTTTTTAAAGGATAATCCCTTAAACATGTTTACTTTTTTCATAAAACCAAAAAAAAATAATACAAAATTTATTGTAATAGCAGCCCTATATTTTGAAAAATTGAGTCCCATTTTATAAAAAAATAAATCACTTCTTCATTCATAAAGGAAAGTATTGAATTTACTATTCATATAATTTTTATGATGTACGTATGTGCGTATATTTATTTATTACCAAAACAGCCAAATTTCGAAAACTTACCTTCACAATTAACAAAGTTATGTAACAATAGGTCAACGCACTAACATAAAAATGCAAGGGAAACCTACCCTTAAGGTCGATTATAATGAAGTTAGTAGGTACTTATTTATCACGCCTTCATTGGTATGGTGTACTTGGGAGCATGATTCAAAACACAATTACCGGATGTTTCGGAATGTAATAGATTAAGATGAAACACTACGACATTTTTATAATTCATTTTCTTTTTAATAATTGTTTCCATTAAATTGTGTACAAATTATAACATAGTTAATTTTATTACTATTTTCTGAGTTCAATAAATAAATAAATAAAATTAAATAAATATATTTTTAAATAAAAGAAATAAATTGAATAAATAATTTTGATGTTCACCTGGGTCTAATGTATGCTGTATTTCGTGACTGAGTGTAACACTAATTTTATTTCCTGGGAAATATATTTGGAAATTTGAATATATTTTCAATGCTTTTCTTTTGACATATTATAATCTTTAACTTATGTAGAAAGCTTGTATTTGTATGCACATGTCTATGTAAGTACAGTAGCATTTGATGTGGTATTTTTGTTCAGCAACGTTTTGTTCAGCAATTTTTACCACTGGGGAAATTTTGAATTGGATTCTTTGGGCTCACCAAATTAATTAATTTGAAGAATAAAGGATTTTTTAATTTCTTGTCGCTGATTTTACCGCCCCTGGCAAGGTGCTGCCCGATGTGGTATTTTTGTTCAGCAACGTATCATAATCAATGTCCGATTATTTAATATGCCTTTGAAGCATTTTCTTGTCGCTGATTTTGCCGCCCCAGGCAAGGTGCCGCCCGATGTGGTATTTTCGTTCAGCAACGTAAAACATAATCAATAACGAATTATTGACTATGTCTATGAAGCATTTTTACTACTGGGGACATTTTTAATTGGATTCTTTGGCCTCAACAAATTAATTAATATGGAGAATAAAGGATTTTTTTAAATTTCTTGTCGCCGATTTTGCCGCCCCTGCCCTGTCAAAGTGTCACTCGGGGCTTGTGCCCCCCCCTTCACACTAAGCCACTGCCCCCGCCACCCTGGAAAAATCCTGCGGGCTTCTATGATCAAAGAACAAGAACTTGATTATGGTGGTTTCATAAAAATTATGTTTATTCGCATATTTATTATTAATCATATATTAAATCATAGATAACATTTTGTTGTTTTTTTTTGCAATAAAAATAAATTTTAAACGAAAAACAAAAAAACAGTGGGTAAACAATCAATTTCCAAAATCGAAACCGATAAATGTTTCACTGCTGATAGAGAATCATTGTCATTATTATTTTTGCTTGATTCAAACACTGCGCATCTAGAAATATACAAATTTAAAAAAAAATAATAAATAAACATATACAACCCTGTGAACATACCATTTTGTTTTACCATATTGTTGTTTGTTTTCTTTATTTTTTATATATTAAAAGATTTCGTTATATTTTGTGTTTTTTTTTTTTAATGTTTGTATTAATATTTTTTCCTTAAAAAATCATTTAATTTCCCTTAGGCTAAAATGTTTATTTTTTTTTTAATATTTTAAATTTATTTTAAGCAAAAACATTTCGAAAATTTTATATTAATAAAAGTATTTTAGCCACTTCTATTTTAAGTTATAATGAATTTGCTATATATATCTTTATGTTTATTCAACTGTTGTATTAAATTCACCTATACCGATAACGAAGAAATTAATAAAAAATCGATAATAATAATAAATTTTTAGTTTATATTTTTGAAATTTAGTTTTAATGAAATACATGTAAATAATTTTGGATTTAAATTTCACGTCACGATTAGTTTTTTTTTTTTTTGTATGGAACTAGTTTTATTTTTTTTTTTACTTTTTATATAGGTATACATTGACAATCAATCAAAATCCAAACACTTTTTCTTACTTAAAATTCAAATATATTTATTAATTCATATGCAAAAAATATTGTGAAGTTATATTTTAAGTTTTTTTTTTGTTTTGTTTAATTTTATTAATTTAAAGATTAATAGAGAAATGGTACTTTGACAACTTTTGCTTTTCTCCTTGTGTTTAAAATGAGAAAGATGTAAGAGATAAATATTTTTTTTTTGTTTTGCTTTTTTTTTTTTTTTAATAAATTTTAGTGACTTTTTTTTTTGCGTCTAAGGTAGTTGCAACTTAATAATATCTATATATTATGTTTTATTTTTTTTTAATGATTTTTCAGTAGTAAACATTATTAATTTAATTGTCAAAAACAAAAAATATATAAATTTGTATAACTTAGTTTGGTTGTAGTTAAGGTATAAGTGATTCAATATAGCTTTTAACGGCCTTTTGTCCATAAAAATTGGCGTTTCGTCCCGGCGTTCTCACTTGGACTCTTCAGTTGATAATGAGGGCCTTGTCAAGACGCAATTTCTATTAAGTTAAGTTCAGCTTACATCAATTTTACAGCGAAAATCAATTGTGAACTATATCCAACCCAATTAGAATTTCTAATCAAGAATTGTTGGAAATTTTGTTACCCGTGGCCTGGCATTGTTTACATATGCGTGTTTTTTTATAATACAAATTCTATATACTACTGAAATACATCAGCCAAGTAGAAGACTTAGCAAGGCCCTCACTATCAACTGAAGAGTCCAAGTGAGAACGCCAGGACGAAACGTCAATTTTTATGGACTAAAGGCCGTTGAAAGCTATATTGAATCAATAATTCAACAATTCCAACTAAATAATGCTAAGTCTTCTACTTGGCTGATGTATTTCAGTAGTATATAGAATTTGTATTATAAAAAACACGCATATGTAAACAATGCCAGGCCACGGGTAACAAAATTTCCAACAATTCTTGATTAGAAATTCTAATTGGGTTGGATATAGTTCACAATTGATTTTCGCTGTAAAATTGATGTAAGCTGGACTGAACTTAATAAAAATTGCGTCTTGACAAGGCCCTCACTATCAACTGAAGAGTCCAAGTGAGAACGCCGGGACGAAACGCCAATTTGTATGGACTAAAGGCCGTTAAAAGCTATATTGAATCAATTATTCAACAAGTCTAATTAAATATAGCTAAGTCTTCTACTTGGCTGTTGTATTTCAGTAGTATAAAGAATTTGTATTGTAAAAAAACACGCATATGTTAAGGTATAAGTATTTCTTTATTCAGCGTGTTTAATTTTTCAAATTATTTTATTTTCTCATAATGTATCTTTTTGTCTATATTCTATAATCTTTCTTTTACTTTATTGGAAACAAATGAAAAATGTAAAAGTTAAATTGAAAAACGTTCGTTCAAAGTGATATAATTTCAACAATTTCACATGATTTTTTTTCCAAGTATTTTTTTTTTTTAAAGGATAATCCCTTAAACATGTTTACTTTTTTCATAAAACCAAAAAAAAATAATACAAAATTTATTGTAATAGCAGCCCTATATTTTGAAAAATTGAGTCCCATTTTATAAAAAAATAAATCACTTCTTCATTCATGAAGGAAAGTATTGAATTTACTATTCATATAATTTTTATGATGTACGTATATGCGTATATTTATTTATTACCAAAACAGCCAAATTTCGAAAACTTACCTTCACAATTAACAAAGTTATGTAACAATAGGTCAACGCACTAACATAAAAATGCAAGGGAAACCTACCCTTAAGGTCGATTATAATGAAGTTAGTAGGTACTTATTTATCACGCCTTCATTGGTATGGTGTACTTGGGAGCATGATTTAAAACACAATTACCGGATGTTTCGGAATGTAATAGATTAAGATGAAACACTACGACATTTTTATAATTCATTTTCTTTTTAATAATTGTTTCCATTAAATTGTGTACAAATTATAACATAGTTAATTTTATTACTATTTTCTGAGTTCAATAAATAAATAAATAAAATTAAATAAATATATTTTTAAATAAAAGAAATAAATTGAATAAATAATTTTGATGTTCACCTGGGTCTAATGTATGCTGTATTTCGTGACTGAGTGTAACACTAATTTTATTTCCTGGGAAATATATTTGGAAATTTGAATATATTTTCAATGCTTTTCTTTTGACATATTATAATCTTTAACTTATGTAGAAAGCTTGTATTTGTATGCACATGTCTATGTAAGTACAGTAGCATTTGATGTGGTATTTTTGTTCAGCAACGTTTTGTTCAGCAATTTTTACCACTGGGGAAATTTTGAATTGGATTCTTTGGGCTCACCAAATTAATTAATTTGAAGAATAAAGGATTTTTTAATTTCTTGTCGCTGATTTTACCGCCCCTGGCAAGGTGCTGCCCGATGTGGTATTTTTGTTCAGCAACGTATCATAATCAATGTCCGATTATTTAATATGCCTTTGAAGCATTTTCTTGTCGCTGATTTTGCCGCCCCAGGCAAGGTGCCGCCCGATGTGGTATTTTCGTTCAGCAACGTAAAACATAATCAATAACGAATTATTGACTATGTCTATGAAGCATTTTTACTACTGGGGACATTTTTAATTGGATTCTTTGGCCTCAACAAATTAATTAATATGGAGAATAAAGGATTTTTTTAAATTTCTTGTCGCCGATTTTGCCGCCCCTGCCCTGTCAAAGTGTCACTCGGGGCTTGTGCCCCCCCCTTCACACTAAGCCACTGCCCCCGCCACCCTGGAAAAATCCTGCGGGCTTCTATGATCAAAGAACAAGAACTTGATTATGGTGGTTTCATAAAAATTATGTTTATTCGCATATTTATTATTAATCATATATTAAATCATAGATAACATTTTGTTGTTTTTTTTTGCAATAAAAATAAATTTTAAACGAAAAACAAAAAAACAGTGGGTAAACAATCAATTTCCAAAATCGAAACCGATAAATGTTTCACTGCTGATAGAGAATCATTGTCATTATTATTTTTGCTTGATTCAAACACTGCGCATCTAGAAATATACAAATTTAAAAAAAATAATAAATAAACATATACAACCCTGTGAACATACCATTTTGTTTTACCATATTGTTGTTTGTTTTCTTTATTTTTTATATATTAAAAGATTTCGTTATATTTTGTGTTTTTTTTTTTTTAATGTTTGTATTAATATTTTTTCCTTAAAAAATCATTTAATTTCCCTTAGGCTAAAATGTTTATTTTTTTTTAATATTTTAAATTTATTTTAAGCAAAAACATTTCGAAAATTTTATATTAATAAAAGTATTTTAGCCACTTCTATTTTAAGTTATAATGAATTTGCTATATATATCTTTATGTTTATTCAACTGTTGTATTAAATTCACCTATACCGATAACGAAGAAATTAATAAAAATCGATAATAATAATAAATTTTTAGTTTATATTTTTGAAATTTAGTTTTAATGAAATACATGTAAATAATTTTGGATTTAAATTTCACGTCACGATTAGTTTTTTTTTTTTTTTGTATGGAACTAGTTTTATTTTTTTTTTTTACTTTTTATATAGGTATACATTGACAATCAATCAAAATCCAAACACTTTTTCTTACTTAAAATTCAAATATATTTATTAATTCATATGCAAAAAATATTGTGAAGTTATATTTTAAGTTTTTTTTTTGTTTTGTTTAATTTTATTAATTTAAAGATTAATAGAGAAATGGTACTTTGACAACTTTTGCTTTTCTCCTTGTGTTTAAAATGAGAAAGATGTAAGAGATAAATATTTTTTTTTTGTTTTGCTTTTTTTTTTTGTTTTAATAAATTTTAGTGACTTTTTTTTTTTGCGTCTAAGGTAGTTGCAACTTAATAATATCTATATATTATGTTTTATTTTTTTTTAATGATTTTTCAGTAGTAAACATTATTAATTTAATTGTCAAAAACAAAAAATATATAAATTTGTATAACTTAGTTTGGTTGTAGTTAAGGTATAAGTGATTCAATATAGCTTTTAACGGCCTTTTGTCCATAAAAAATTGGCGTTTCGTCCCGGCGTTCTCACTTGGACTCTTCAGTTGATAATGAGGGCCTTGTCAAGACGCAATTTCTATTAAGTTAAGTTCAGCTTACATCAATTTTACAGCGAAAATCAATTGTAAACTATATCCAACCCAATTAGAATTTCTAATCAAGAATTGTTGGAAACTTTGTTACCCGTGGCCTGGCATTGTTTACATATGCGTGTTTTTTTATAATACAAATTCTATATACTACTGAAATACATCAGCCAAGTAGAAGACTTAGCAAGGCCCTCACTATCAACTGAAGAGTCCAAGTGAGAACGCCAGGACGAAACGTCAATTTTTATGGACTAAAGGCCGTTGAAAGCTATATTGAATCAATAATTCAACAATTCCAACTAAATAATGCTAAGTCTTCTACTTGGCTGATGTATTTCAGTAGTATATAGAATTTGTATTATAAAAAACACGCATATGTAAACAATGCCAGGCCACGGGTAACAAAATTTCCAACAATTCTTGATTAGAAATTCTAATTGGGTTGGATATAGTTCACAATTGATTTTCGCTGTAAAATTGATGTAAGCTGGACTGAACTTAATAAAAATTGCGTCTTGACAAGGCCCTCACTATCAACTGAAGAGTCCAAGTGAGAACGCCGGGACGAAACGCCAATTTGTATGGACTAAAGGCCGTTAAAAGCTATATTGAATCAATTATTCAACAAGTCTAATTAAATATTGCTAAGTCTTCTACTTGGCTGTTGTATTTCAGTAGTATAAAGAATTTGTATTTTAAAAAAACACGCATATGTTAAGGTATAAGTATTTCTTTATTCAGCGTGTTTAATTTTTCAAATTATTTTATTTTCTCATAATGTATCTTTTTGTCTATATATATAATAATTTCTTGCTTTATAAAAGGTCACAATCATAATTAAAGAATTTATAATATATATATATTTAGTAGAAATAGAGCCTACGTGTGTTTTTTTTTCATAAAATTGTGTATAATGAGGAAAGGTTAATTATGTGATGACAAAATTTGAGTAAAAGCTTTTTTTTTATTCAAAAACAAATATGAAAATGTTTCTATTATATTCTCTCTTTTTTTTGTTTTTTTCTAGGATTAGATTTTTTTTTTTTTTTTTTTTGTTTGTAGTACAAATAAATTCAAATACAATGAGTTATCCTAGGCTGTAGAAGATGCTTTACGACACATTTATTTCTGTTGATTTATGAAATCGAATGTAGTTGCACCGCTTATTTTTCCTGATGCACTCCGATGAAAATGGACATTTTGCCATTTACTGTCACGTTTGTGCCACACGCGTGTCTCCTCAGACTGATGTGTATGGGCATGACCTTGTCTATGATAAAAATTAAGAAGAAACAAATTATGGAAATATTTTTAAAGATTACATTTATTATAAAAAAAAATAAAAGAAACTTTAATTCAGTTAAAATTCTTGCTGTGAAAATAAGTAAAAGACTAAAAGATAAGTAAGTGCTTTTAGGATTATAAATTCAAAGCGAACCTGTTTTTTTGGTATATTAATTATTCGCTCCCTCAGTGCAATAGAGCGATAAGTCAAAAAATGCCATTTCAAGAAAAACACATCTTTGAATTTCAGAAATTTTATTTTACCTATAGCTTCCAACAACAAATACTTTTTAACGACGTGTTTATTGAATTATATAAAGAAAACACTTAGATTTCAGATTTTATAGAAAAAAAATTATTAAGATCGCTTACGTCACATTAATATTCGCCTTTTTTAATTTAGTTCTTAGAAACAAAACAAAAAATATAATTCAATACAGCGATAAGTCAAGATATCGCATATTTGCATTAAAATAACTCAACATTCGA
Source organism: Melangyna quadrimaculata (assembly GCA_949320155.1). Lineage (NCBI taxonomy): Eukaryota > Metazoa > Arthropoda > Insecta > Diptera > Syrphidae > Melangyna > Melangyna quadrimaculata. The sequence goes on from OX439486.1 coordinate 39,282,001, forward strand.
ATAGAGTTATTTCGGTTGTACTAAAACAATAATGAAGTTATTTATGTTTGTCTCTTTGTTGGATTAGAATGGGAGATCATTTTTAAGGAGCTATTCCGCAATGTTTCTGTATTGCACTGGGATTTGCGTGCAAAAATTCGAAACTAACTTGTTATTTTAGATTGTATTTGTATTGCATCGGAGTTGTTTAAGTTTTTTAGTGAAAAACAGCAGATATTTAAAAATAGTTCTATATAGCATTTGAGTATTTTAAAATTTTAATTTGTAGCAAGTCATTTTAATTAAAAAAAATCGTTTATTTAGAAAAAGTAGTATAACTCATCTATTTTTTTGGATGTGGTTACACCAGACCCCTTTAAAAAAACTTAATTTTATCACCAAAAATTCCTCATTGTTAACTCAAAAGTGTCATTTTTTGACTAACCGCTCTATTGTACTTAGGGTGCGTATAATATATGTACCTACTACAACTTTATAACATTTTCACATCGAACCAAAGGGGGGTTCCCGGCAATTGCTTAATGAAAATTTGAAAATTATTCAAACCGAACATTTACAAGTTTTAATTTGACATTTGAATTTTGTGACACCATCTGCTATCCGTGTGCTTTAAACACATTAGTCACGCGCATCTTTGAATATTTGCAATACAAAAGTTAAGGGCAAAAATCAAATGTTTTATGCGAAATTAAAAGAGAATTTATAAATGTCGTAAATTAAAAATTGGAATGCAATTAATTCTGATTCGTTTTATTTAATTTGTTTTTTTTTTAAACGAACCAGCTCTGGTAGTAGTAAGTACGAGTACGTAACCAAAGGTATCTGGATTTGTTCGTGTTGTTGTAATGCCTAAGCAAAAATCAGCTGACGAACCAAACAGCTGATGTCAAAAATAAATCTAAAGCTATCCCAAAAATTTTCGGATCTGCTTGAATTTTCGAACAGCTAACATCTCATCTGTTAATTTTCCTTTGTGCAGGGTCGTTTTCGTTTGGTTTGGTTACGTATCCGGTTTTGGTCATTCGAAAACATATCAGATTCTTACCTATCTCAGATACGTATCTGCCTACCACCCGAACGTGGCCAGCAACCCGTCAGTTGTTTTATTTGACATTTAATTGAGTGGTGAATGTTTCAAATGGTGAGTTTGATTTGTTCACTTTGCAGTTCCAGCTAATTTTCGATGGATTTTGTATAAAACTTGTGGTTTACAAAAGATGTATGGGAAAACTTGTTTTTGTTTAGACAGGTTTTACTCCAAAATCGATATTTACACGAAAACCGCGTTTTGGGTTTGGTGTAAAAAGGCTGTTACACACTTCGAGGATAGATCATTTATCTTATACAAATGAGCCTGAGCACAGCGGAGGTGGGACAAAACTGCAAAATGTGTTGTACATGTACAGTATATGGTACTTATTACGAACCGACAACGCAGATGCACATTTAACGTTATTTGTTGACTCATCTGATTGAATTGTTTTTTTTTTTTTTTTTGTATACTATGGTTACATTGGTTTTAAATGTTTGAATATCACAATGGTAGGGAAAAATAGAGCCGGGTAAGGCATTCCACATTTATGTAGTGCGACTAAAGAAAGAACATTTGTACTAAAGTTGGGCTCAAGGGTAAAGTGGTGGGAATTTCTATAAGTACGAGTATTACGGTTGAATTGTTTTATTGCCCGGGAGCCCGTGACATATTTTAGTCAGTTACTCCACCACAGATAATTTTGCTGAGATATGGTTAATTTGGTGTCATAATGAAGCCTAGTGAAAGTCAGCCGGCTGAACACGGGTGGGTGTGGCTACAGCAGCCCCCCAAACATATAAAAAAAAAGTTGGGTTACGAATCCTCCAAAGCTGAAATTTGGTTATATGATAGTTAACACCTCATATAATACAAAAACAAAAGTCAGCTGGCTGTATGCGGCTGGAAAGACCGTCAGCTGACGTAGTGAAGTATGCACGCATAGACCAACGGTAAGAAACCATGCTTACAATTCAGTACGTCAGCTGACGGTCTTTCCACCAACATACAGCCAGCTGACTTTTGGTTTTGCATAATATAAGGTGTTAACTATCATGTTACCAAATTTCAGATTCGCTGGTATTACCTTTCTAAAGTTATTCTGCAAAACGTGTATTGTATGAGTGCAGTTTAAATCGAAATCTATAGATTTTGTGCATGACGCATTTTATTTATTGAGCGGAATTTCTCAGATTTAAACTTTATTTTATTAACTGCACTCAAAGGGTTTTATAGTAAACATACAAACTTAATGAACACAAAATAAAAAAAACACATTTTATTCATTGAAATTTGAAAAAAATTGCGTAGGCAAGACAAAATGGTAAAGCTAAAAATCAATTTTTGGTGGAGGCTAGATAGCATTTTAATCAAGAACCCGGGGAATCTGCTCCGATTTGGATGAATTTTTTTTTTTTAATTTAGAAAATAAAATTTTAAAAAAGTTAACAATTCAAAAATTGACGTTCTCAGCTCAAAATTTTTTAAATTCCAAAAAACCAACACTTTTCAAAAAAAAAAGTTATTTTGTAATATTATTTGTAAAAATATATAAATTAAGTACAAAACAATTGAAATAACTATAAAATATTTTTTAATTTTGTACTTAGTACAGTAAAACCAGCTTATATTCACGGGGAGATGTTAGATTTTTTTTCTTTACAATTAAAATAACAACTAGTAATAATAATATTAATAGTAATATTTGATAATATATATATATATATATTTGATAGTATAATATACAATATATATATATATATATATATATATAGTTCACATTTGATTTTCGCAGTAAATTTGATGTAAGCTGGACTGAACTTAATAAAAATTGCGTCTTGACAAGGCCCTCACTGTCAACTGAAGAGTCCAAGTGAGAACGCCGGGACGAAACGCCAATTTGTATGGACTAAAGGCCGTTAAAAGTTATATTGAATCAATAATTCAACAAGTCCAATTAAATAATGCTAAGTCTTCTACTTGGCTGATGTATTTCAGTAGTATATAGAATTTGTATTAAGAAACACACTCATATGTATACAATATATAGTTCAAAACTATTTATAGTAAAACTCGCTTATATGCACAGTTTCTTTTTATTTAAAAAAATTTAAAGTTTTTTGAAATTTAAAAAAATTTGAGCTGAGAGCGTCAATTTTTGAGTTGTCAACTTTTTTTAAATTTTATTTCCTAAATTAAAAAAAAAAATCATCCAAATCGGAGCAGATTTCCCGGGTTCTTGATTAAAATGCTAGCTAGCCTCCACTAATAATTGATTTTTAGCTTTACCATTTTGTCCTGCCTACGCAATTTTTTTCAAATTTCAATGAATAAAATGGGTTTTTTTATTTTGTGTTCATTTAATTGGTATACTTACTTTACTTTACTTAACTTTACTTTACTTTACTTTACTTTACTTTACTTTACTTTACTTTACTTTACTTTACTTTACTTTACTTTACTTTACTTTACTTTACTTTACTTTACTTTACTTTACTTTACTTTACTTTACTTTACTTTACTTTACTTTACTTTACTTTACTTTACTTTACTTTACTTTACTTTACTTTACTTTACTTTACTTTACTTTACTTTACTTTACTTTACTTTACTTTACTTTACTTTACTTTACTTTACTTTACTTTACTTTACTTTACTTTACTTTACTTTACTTTACTTTACTTTACTTTACTTTACTTTACTTTACTTTACTTTACTTTACTTTACTTTACTTTACTTTACTTTACTTTACTTTACTTTACTTTACTTTACTTTACTTTACTTTACTTTACTTTACTTTACTTTACTTTACTTTACTTTACTTTATTTTACTTTACTTTACTTTACTTTACTTTACTTTACTTTACTTTACTTTACTTTACTTTACTTTACTTTACTTTACTTTACTTTACTTTACTTTACTTTACTTTACTTTACTTTACTTTACTTTACTTTACTTTACTTTACTTTACTTTACTTTACTTTACTTTACTTTTGATGGCGCTCACAGCCCAGGATGGGCTTCGGCCTCAACTAACAAGCCCCTCCAGCCAGCTCTGTCCCTAGCTAGCCGCTTCCAGTTGCGCACACCGAGTGCTTTGATGTCGTCATTCACTTGATTGCGCCACCTGTTACGGGTTCTTCCTCTGCTGCGTACCCCATCGGGGTTGGATTCGAAGACTCGTCGGGCAGGTGCGTTGCTGTCCATACGCTCCACGTGCCCCAGCCATCTCAGCCGCTGTATTTTCAGCTTTTTGACCAGGTCAACGTCGCTGTATAGCCCGTATAGCTCGTCGTTGAATCTTCTCCTCCATACTCCTTCGATACACACCGGACCGAAAATCACAAGAAGAATCTTCCTCTCAAAGCACCCTAGCAGATTTTTATCCGAATCTTTCAGTGTCCATGCTTCTGACCCATAAAGCAGGACCGGGATGATTAGGGTTTTGTATAAAGTCTCCTTGGTTCTCTGAGAGAACTTACTTAAATGCCTTCTTAGACCGAAGAAACAGCGGTTGGCAAGAGTAATTCTTCGCTTGATCTCTGCACTGATGTCATTCTGCGATGTAATAGTGGAGCCCAGGTAGACAAAGTCCTTGACAACTTCGAAGTTATATCTGTCCATCGTGATATTTTGCCCGAGTCGACGATGTTGAGATTCCTCTCTTGATGACAGCATATAATTCGTCTTGTCCTCATTAACCGCCAATCCCATTCTAGCCGCCTCCGATTCAATGCTCGCAAATGCCCCTGCCACAGCTCGCTTCGTTCTGCCGACAATGTCTATGTCATCCGCATATGCAAGCAATTGAACGGACTTTTGATAGATTGTACCGCTGGTGTTGACATGTGCGTTGCGTACAATGGCTTCAAGAACGATGTTGAATAGGTTGCATGATAACGCGTCGCCTTGCCTCAATCCTTTCTCAACACCAAAGGAATCGGTGGTGTTCTTACCAATTTTGACGGAGCAGCGAGATTTCTCCATCGTCATCCTGCACAAGCGGACGAGTTTGGCAGGGATGCCGAGACTCGACATGGCTCTGTATAATTCGTCCCTTTTCACGCTATCATACGCGACTTTAAAATCGATAAAAAGGTGGTGTGTATCGATCTGGAATTCCCGGGATTTTTCTAAAATCTGTCGGAGTGTGAACATTTGATCGACGGTTGACTTGTCTGGCCTAAAACCGCACTGATAAGGGCCGATCAGATCGTTGACAAAAGGTTTTAAGCGGTCACACAGGATGGCCGACAAGATTTTATAAGCGACGTTTAGGAGACTAATTCCTCTGTAGTTGGTACATTTCAGAACATCTCCCTTTTTATGGATGGGCACACTATACCGAGGTTCCATTCATCGGGCATACTTTCCTCCGACCAAATTTTGCAGATGAGCTGGTGTATGCTCCTAGCCAATTCATCTCCCGCTGATTTAAATAGTTCGGCTTGTAAGCCATTCGCACCTGCAGCCTTGTACGACTTAAGTTTGGATATCGCCAGCCGAACTTCGGTTAGGTCGGGTGGACGGAACTCTTGGCCATCATCGTCCAAGTTGAATGGAGCGTTCTGCCTATTAGCGGCATCTTGGCTGTCTGCGCCATTAAGCAGTCTAGAGAAGTGTTCTTTCCAGATCCTCAGCACTGACTGTGTGTCTACTACCATATTCCCACTCTCATCTCAGCAGGCTTCCGTTCTAGCCTTGAATCCTTGGGTGGATTGCTTCACCCTCTGATAAAACTTTCGAACATCTCCCCTACCGCTACAACCCTCAATAGACTCTACCGCCCGCTTCTCGTGCTCTCTCTTTTTCCTCCTGAGAAGTCGGCGTTCCTCTTTGCATTTCAGCCCGTAGAGCTCCCGGGCCACTCTCTCAGCAGCTCTTGTTCGAGTCTGCAGCATTGCCTGGTAGGCCTCGTCCTTAGCTGCATGCGCTAGCCGGCACTTTTCATCGAACCAGGGGTTTCGTTGTATTCGCCTAGTGAAACCCAGCACATCAGAGGCGGCACTTCTGATGGCTTGTTGACAGTGTTCCCACTGGTCCTCTGCACTTGATGCTGGTGGCGGACCTCCTGAGAGATTAAGAGTTACGTGGTCTGCAAAAGTTCTGGCAGTCTCTTGCGATTTAAGCTTCTCGACATGGAATCTTTTCACAGCATCTGCTCTGCGTTGTCGCGTCATGGATATCCGCATACGTAGTCTAGCTACCACCAGGTAGTGATCCGAGTCAATGTTGGCCCCTCGGAACGTTCGGACGTCCAAGATACTGGAAGCATGTCTCGCGTCTATCGCAATGTGGTCGATTTGGTTGACGGTACTTGATCACGCGACCGCCAAATCCCCTTGTGTATATTGAGGTGTGGGAATTAGGTGCTTGAGATGATGACACTTCGCCCCGCCGCAAAGTCTGCCACCCTATGTCCGTTGCCGGAAGTTTCGTCGTGTAGGCTGTGTCCTCCGACTATCGAACCGAAGATGCCCTCCTTTCCAAATCTTGCGTTGAAGTCACCAAGAACGATCTTCACGTCGTACTTCGGGCACATATCATACGTTGTCTCCAAGAGATCGTAGAATGTTTCTTTGGTTGAGTCTTCTCTCCTTTCATGGGGGGCGTGAACACAAATCAGCGAAATGTTCTTAAATTTGCCTTTGATGCGGATTGTGACCAGGCGCTCGCTTACACTTCGGAAGCCCAAGACTTCTTGCCTAAGTCTTCCCCTTATCACAAAACCACAACCAAAGAGCCGCTGACCCTGTTCCTTCAAGCACCCGCCGTAGTAGATGTCACACGTTTTCAATCTCCGTACGCCCTCTCCATCCCATCGCACTTCCTGGATGGCTGTTACGTCAGCCTTTAGCCTGTCCAGGTTCTCCACTAATTGTTCGGCTGCACGTGTTCTGTATAAGGACAGGACGTTCCACGTGCAGATCCGAAATTCATTGTCCTTGTTTCGTTTGCTGGGGTCGTCAACTTTAAAATCATCCATATCCGAGGCTTGTTGTTGTTTCGGAACAACTTTTTTTTACGTGGTAGGGAAGTTACCCCGACGCACAACCCCCGACCCGGAGGACCAGACCCTTCGTATAACTCCAAGGGTAGGGAGCCGGATAAACCGCTCCTTATAGGCCTGAGCTACAAATATGTCGTAGTAGCCCATATAAGGTGTTCACTAAGTAGTTCAACCTAACTGGAACTGTAGACGCCACCGTTGATTCCATCTAGAGAATTCGTCCGCTGCCGCCTCGATGAAAGGAGAAGTGCCTTAGTGGGAACACTCCTCCCCCCCCCTTTCTCGTTGGCTGTCCCCAACAGCTTTCCACGGGGATTTAAACCCCGTCTCCAGCTGAGGTACTAGACACCCGATGTTCATGCAAACAACATTAATATTAATAAAACCTACCATTCATGATTTATACGAATATTATCTACCTATGTAGATGTTCCCGCAAAAAAATATGCTCAAAATCTTGCACTTGCAACAAATTTCACGGCAAATAAGAAATCTTTGCTAGACAATTTAATATCAAAACTACCCTCAATAACATACGATTGCATATATACCTACAAATATACTTACACAACATGAACATATATTTTTCTTTCACGCATTAAAATAAACCTACCCTTGATAATATAAGAATGTATACCTCCACGCATTATTCTTTCCCGCAAAAAAAAACTATATTCCTTGCTTCAAGGTTGTTGACAACGACGACGCAAAAAGCTAACTTACATGTATGTATGTCCACTTCTCTTCTCGCATATAGCATAATCAGTAAATTAAGCAAAAAAAATAACCTTGCATTGCATATTCAATCAAAGAGGATACGAACATTTTTTTGCCATTCTCTTCGCCTTTTTCTCATCATTGACGTTGAACAAAAACTCCGATTGGTAATCTCGCTTACTCCATTTGATTCTTACCAGAATCGAAAAAAATACACTCCTCTTGCTCTAACTACTTAGTTTCGATTCTCTGATAAATGGAAGTCTCACAAAAATTGAAGTCTCCGCCGACAATTGTCTCCCAAAAATGTAAGTCTCCGTAGAGCTAAAGTGGCGCCACCAACGAAGCATTGTTGCACAAAAAAATTTTGTCCATGATAGTACTATAGTTTTCATATACAAGGGTCCCAATAATAGTTTTCTCACAACACATTTTTGCTTACATTTTTTCCTCACATTTTTTCATTGATTTACCAAACCCAAATTTCTTATCACATTTTATTTCAACTCGAAAAATAAATCATTCCCATTTCATCCACCTTTTTTCCTCGCACACGACACTCAATTCTACCTAGAATCCTACTCAACCACTGACTCTGCTCCTCGAAGAGCAATTTTGGTGTTCGGAGCAAATACTTTGTATGGAGGAGCAGCATTTTGTTGCTCAAGTCCGATATTTATACTACTGTGATTAAATAAGAAAAGGTATGAAACATTGCGGCGAGTATATAAAATAAGTAATAAGTATTATAACTTAATCGAAAATTAAAATGGACACCAAAATCGAAGGTATTGCTTTTGGAACCATCAGTATCACTTTAAAAGAGACTTGGCTTTTTTCGATCACGGTCGCGAGCTTTAAACGTCAAAATTGCTACAAAAAAGTTGGCCAACTCAATGATTTCCGACTGCACTTGCTCAGCGTTGCGCTGTGATCGTTATCCCTTTTCACACGAAGAAATTGAGTTCCTAGCCACTTTAATTTTCTGGGGGAGAAGGGAACGAAGTAATAAAAGTGAAAAAAAAATTTCCCCCGATATTTGTATTACATTCCTTTTAACTGTCCGTAGTCAGTCCATAGACTTTACAAGGAAACAAACAAAATTCTCTGGCAATTTTATTCCCTTGTGTGAACTACTGTTAAAAATGCAAGAAATTTTCAAGGAAATATGCTCTGTTCAGTTTATACTTCCAGTACAGGCCTAATGGGAGAGCTTTTTCAAACATACACCATACACGTGCCGGCTGGTGTTTGCAATGCACTCAACTTAAGAAATTGTCTGTGAAATAAAAAACAGAACCCCTCAGTGGCGGATCCAGGGGGGTGGCTATAGGAAATATAGAAATGAATACAGTACAACATGAAGAGTTTTTGAAGGTTTTGAATGAACAGCAACCACTTGTGTTGGCTACCACCGAGTATTACATTTGGCTGGAATTATTGCAATTTCATGGCTGCCACACCAATCATCAGACTCCTTTTAGTGGTGCTTAGTCTATAGTTCCAATTTTAATTTATAAATTGTTTTGCCGTCAACTGGATTCGAACCTAGACCAAACTACCTCAGAGGCCGTTGCACTACGCATTGCACCACCGAGGTCACCTGATTGTGCCCATCCAAATGAAGGTTTTTCTAATTTACAATTGCATTAGGACAACTAGTATTTTTACAAGCCACACACAAGTTAGATGTTATTCATTCGGGTTCTTTCTTTTTCTCCTCTCCGTTATCACCGAAACAATTCGTTGCATATGTGTAAGGAGGGAAATTGTATAAAAGATTTGACACTGGTCAAGAATTAAATTTCATTCAGAGGCGTTTTCTCGTGATAACACTTGCACTTAGGCTGCGTAGCTTTCGCTCCTTCATATTTTACATTGAAGGTTTTGAATGAACAACAACTACTTGTGTTGGCTACCACCGAGTATTAAATTTAGCTGGAATTATTGCAATTTCATGGCTGCCACACCAATCATCAGATTCCTTTTAGTGGTGCTTAGTCTATAGTTCTAATTTTAATTTATAAATTGTTTTGCCGTCAACTGGATTCGAACCTAGACCAAGCTACCTCAGAGGCCGTTGCACTACGCATTGCACCACCGAGGTCACCTGATCGTTCCCATCCAAATGAAGGTTTTTCTAATTTACAATTGCATTTGGACAACTAGTATTTTTACAATCTGATGATTGGTGTGGCAGCTATGAAATTGGAATAATTCCAGCCAAATTTAATACTCGGTGGTAGCCAACACAAACGGTTGGTGTTCATTCAAAACCTTCAATGTTAAATATGACGGAGCGAAAGCTATGCAGCCTAACTGCAAGTGTTATCACGAGAAAACGCCTTTGAATGAAGAGTTTTTGTAAGTCAAAAAATATAGCTGGGCAGTGATGTTTAATGGGAGTCAAACAAAATAACGAGGCTGGGGCTAAGCACTTTACATGTTATTAAAAATATTAAATTGTACAAAAAACAAAGGTCGGGGCTACGAATAATTGCCAAGCACAGAAAATTGGGACGTAAAAAAACAGCTCGGGACTAGGACTCGGGACTAAGATTGACAAGAATTTGACAAAAAAAACATGTGGATGCTAAGCAAATAATTCCCTTAAAACGTACCTTATTTCCAAGTTGGGACTAAAGCTTGAAAAGATAACTGAAAAACAGGTTGGGGCTTAACAATTAACATGCCAAATGAAAAAAACAATTTAACATAATAACTTAACTAATATTGCGTACAAAAACGTAATGGAGGCTAAAACCAGAGGAGAATTTGAGAACAACAAATCAAAATCTGAGTTTTCTCTGTGCACTCAGAAAATCATACATAGGTGCATGTGAATATTTGTGATCCGTATAGACTAGACTGACGTACAGATTTTTTCTTCTTGTGGTTCAAACTTGACGTGGCTAAGAATGGAAGGTATATAATAACAATTAAAGATTAGAAGTTTATAAATACAGCTGAGCCCTTATATTCTATCTGCGCTTAAAAATATTTTAAATGTTAAATGGTATGTACGTAACATTAAAAACATTTTAAGCAGGGGATAGAAGCTGATATAAATGCACAAATAACACGGCTTTTGTAAATGGAAAAGTAGAAATGTCAAAATACGTTTTCGACTATATAACTTTACATACTTTTCATAAAAAAACCTTATACCTAAACTAAAACTTTATTATTTGTTATCTTCTTCTTGTATATAAAAATGGATATTTGTATGTTTGTAAATATGTTATATACTCCGAAACTGTCCAACCAATTCAACGAATTGAAGTATCCAACCAATTGAACCTAGGATATCTTTGGTGTAAGCCCAAGCGTCTTCCTGTGAAGTTTGGTCGATATCGGTCTGGTAATTTGTCAACCAGTTGCAAAAATGTATCCGAAAGGGGTAACTTGAAGAAAATCGAATGACATCTGATAGGAATATGTGTTTGAGAGGTTCTTCTTCAGGTTCTTAGATGACAGCCTGATGGTCAAATATTTTTTTTGCAACAAGGAGCAGCAGTTTTATTTGCAATTGCAGTTGCAATTTATAAGAATTTGTAGGATATACATTGAAAACGGCTATGCACAAATGAAGTAACAGTTGCATTTGCATTTGAAATAACGGATTCTGGTTTATTTTTTTCTTTTTTTTTCAAGAAGTGAAGCAAGTTGCAGTATAAGTTAAAATTACATTACAAAATGTTCTCTGTTTAAAAGGTCTTTTAAGGTATTTCTCAAAAAGCAGAGTGCCCTTGCATGTTACAGTTGTAGTTGCAAAAAAATGTAAACGCAAATATGTATGTTTATAAATGTTATGGTTACGATAATCCGAACATTTGTACATTTATTCTTTATTGGCCGGGAAAAATCATTGGATTAAAAAAAGTGCACATTGGTTTTAATATTAATGTGCAATTGCAGAAAACGTGTTGATGCTTTTATTTGCTTTCCTTGATCAATTATCAAAAACAATAAGTGTAAAAAAATAAAAATACAGTAACAAAACTGAATTTTTGATTTATGTATGTCAGTTTTTACGAAATGGTGTTAGAACGAAATTCAATACAAATTTTCGTTTGGATTTAATATTTTTTTGTAGGTATGTATGCATAATTCTATAAGTCATGTTTTATTGGAAAGTGAATAGTAAAAATAACATTAGTAAACAATTACAAAACCAAAAATTAACCAGTTTGCAATTCACCCTCAAAATGTTATATTACGATAAGACTTTTTGAGAAGCAAAAGTCCGTTCGGGCTCATAGTATACACTTGTATCTCTAAAAATATCCTCCATTTGTTTGTAAGAGTAGGTTAATCCCATAAACCACAACTCCGATTTTTGATATTCTTTGTTTTGAAAGGTTTTAATAAGAAATGTATAGTCAACGAGTTTATTTTGATAATGTTCGAAATGTTTATATCTACATACATATATCAGCGCGCTACCTGCTCGAAAGGGCAGAACAACGTCTGCCGGGCACTGCTAGTGATTTATAAAATTTATTTGAGGACAAACAAATTAAATTACTTAATCACACATATTCTGAAACTCGTATTTATGACTCGTATTCGACCACAGACGTAAATATGTAGGCACTCATAAAGTCGTTTATCCGACTTCACTTTTTGAGAAACTCATAACATCGCAATATCGCATATGACGGACAAAAACGTGTTGTTATGCATGAAGGTAACTTTTTTCAATATTGCTTCTATTTGTTTAATCAGCATGAGAGCGATCCACCGCTCTAAGACCATCGAAGTGCACTTTCAAAAAACAATATAGAGTACGACTTGCAGAATATGGGTGAATGTCTCAAACTGGATCTCCCAAGCCCCCCCCCCCCCCAGCCAAATCCTAGATCCGCTACTGGAACCCCTGACTTCAATTGAAATTGTTTTTGTAATATTTCATAACCCCACGTACATTCCACCATGACCTGTCTGCTCCCTGGTTTTGAGGAGAGCAGGAGACTGATACAAGATGCCTCTCGCTCGCTTAATCATTGTATTTAAAATTATAAATACAATGGCTTAATCAGTTTATTAAAAAAAACACATTGATTCTTGATTCAGCGTCACCATACGTCCGTGGATGGAAATTCTTATATGTACCTTTTTCTTTGGTTTTTGCTATGGAGCTTTCAGAATTGAAGCTTTCTAAAAGCTTTTGAGAGCATATATTTTCTGTTTAAGGAAAAAAGTGTTGTCAATTCGTATTTTTGATCTTACATCTTTTCGTTTCATTTTTTTCTGGAAAACGGTTAACCAAATGCTGCTATATATAATTTGTTGGGTATTTTTTTAAAGAAGAATAACTACTTGATCAAGATTTTGATGGAGTTCGGTTCATATTAATTGAAATTTTAAATAATCAGATTGTTTTTTTTTTATTTTTTTTTTTAACTAAATCCCATAGAGCTTTGTTTGGGCTCAACTGAAAGCATTCGTGGCTTTCAAAATAAGTCTTTTAAACTGGTAGAAGAAAAAGATCTTCTAAAAATAGGACTTGCGAGATTGACGCTGTAAAACGGCGAAGGTGTATCCAACAGGCTGAGCAGGCGATTGGGCCAAAGATGTGGGAAATGGATGTTTTTACTGAAGGAGCAGTGGAAAATTTATTTATTAACTTAAATGAAGAGAGTAGCAGCAGCAACTACTGGTCGGAGTGATAAAATGTTTTATTTTTAAATTTAATTTATTTTTTATTCTGTAATTTATTTATACTTTTTTTCGGCGATTTATTTTTACATTGAAAGAGATTAGGTGGTGTGGAAAAAGATAGATTCATTTTTAATTGCATTTACTTTAATTTTTTTTTAGATTTAGTTTACGATCTACATTTTTGAATGAGAGAAATATGCCATTTTTTAATGCTCGATACGGCAACCATACGAAATGAAAAAGCTTTATAAAAAAAGAGTTAGCTTATTGAAATGTGCACTTGTGCAGTACAGGGAAGACAGGACGTTTGTATCTCACTCTAACTGCAAAGGAATCCCATTTAGTTGTGTGAAGAAATAATTGCCAAGGGTTTCCGTTCTACATACTATAAAAATGCAAAAAGCTCAGAAGAGCTGCCATCTATGCTTTATTATTTACTTTAAAACAAAGAAATTCATTTTACAAAAATCATTAATTGAATTCTTAAAATGCAAATCCCAAAATCTAGGATTAAAAACAATTATATCTCGGATGATATGATACGAAATTCAAAATCTTAAATGTGAAAATCTGGAAAATGTCACGATTTTCTAAGTCAGAGTTTTTATATGTCAACTGAAATAAATTGATCTTTTCTTTTTGCACACCACCAAGAGGTAAGATAATAGGCGCATTTTTTAAGGGTATCCCCAGTAGGCCTGATCCATTAACAAAAACAAATTCATAATTCCAATAAACAAAATATACATATTATCACCAGGCATTGGCATACGCATACCCCCAAACAATATATATAAGTTTTTTTTTATTATTATTAAGTTCAAATTTTATTTTTGTTAATTTTAAACTTTAACAGTATTGTTCATTTTTAATTTAAAAAAAAACTATAGACAGGGATATCGTATTGAAATCATTAGTTCATACCACACGTAATCTACATTATGTTTGGCATTTCAAACGTTTCCCAACATTCATAGAAACCCAAACGAAATTTCTTTGCAATGAGTCAAAATTTCAAACATTTAATTTTTTTCCCATTAAAAAAAACAAGCCGAAATGAAATCACGAATGCAGTCTACTTATAAACATAATACACTCTTTTAGTATCTTCTCTATTTCTCTTACTTTTTAGTGCGGTCAAATGCTTTGATTATGTTTTAACCAATATCTTCGAGCTCAGTGAACGTTTTGGAACATCAAATATTCATAAAACATTTTCAAATATCATCTGTCAACTGCATAATTTTTTTCCGAATGTTATAATTAATGCCGCGACATAAGGCATTAAGAAACCTGTAGAGCCAATTGCTGACGAATTTCGAAAGCTGCCTTTATACAAGTCACACTTTTTTTAAAAGTTAATGGGCGGTATTCATAGTCATTTAAAACTATAATGCATTTAAAAGATAACCTAAGCCTTTAAGTTTCCAAAATTTATTTTAGTTTTTCTGAATGCACTATTTTTGATCCAATAATTATATAAAACTTCTATTTTAATAAATACATAAATCGATTTTTTATTAAATCACGTTGTTTAAATCGAGTCGATAAAAGTGGATTTTTATCATTTCAGAATATTTGACAGTTAAGGTCCTGTCCGCCTGTGGTTTAATTTTTCTCTGCGATAATTTTTCTATTTTTATATTATATGTTCGAAATTATTTGATTTAAATTTATAACCGTGTACGAATAGTTTATTATAACTCTTCTTTTTGATTGATTAATTTAAACTTCTTTAAAAGCGGCAATTAATTAATTAATATTATAAAGAAATACATTTCATTGGAATTATATTACATTGAGTGATCTCCTCCCTGTGTCATAGCTGCAAAGAATTTCTATTAAACATCTTCCATCTCATCTGTTTTAGTGAGTGCAATTTCTATTGTTTTGGTTATGTTCTGCCAAGCAATACATTTGATTCTACACAAAGTTTAAGAGATTTTGTTTTATATTTACAAATCCACCATATATATATATATATCTACTCGGCTGTATGGTTACAAGCATCACACCTACTATCCTGCTTTATTGACATAATATTTATATAATATTTGTCTCATCTACCGGTGAGTACATTTTAGTACATGTTCTGCCTTTAGCAATATAGAGACTATACGAAACCTTATATGGTTCTATTTGCATGTTAACAAAACAACACTCGTCCCATCATCATCATTATATTACTTGTGCGAGAATTAACAACTGTCTCCTCTAAATTATCAAACAGCGTTGCCGCGTAGACATAATAAAATTGTCACCTAAAATTTAAACAAAAAAATACGATCAAAACTAAAAAAAAAAAAATAATAAAAAATCTTAATATAATTAAATTCAAAATGACTAAGTGTGCATCTTGTGATAGCATTGCTGATTACATGATTGACTCCTTAATGTGTTATGGAAGTTGTCGAAGAAACTTTCATGTAAAATGCATTGACGCTCCATATAGCACCATTAAACTATTCAACAAGAGTAAATCATTTTACTATTTCTGTGACGACTGCGATCCATTCGCAGAAACGAATATTGCTCGTAATGTTCTTCAAAACACAATGCATTTAGAAAATGTTCATAAACAATAAACGCTACTTTCGGATAAAGTTGAAAACATACTCTCGCCGTGCAGACGGATAAAAATTATCAAACAGCGTTGCCACGTAGACATAATAAAATTGTCAACTAAAATTAAAACAAAAAAATACGATCAAAACTAAAAAAAAAAAATAATAAAAAATCTTAATATAATTAAATTCAAAATGACTAAGTGTGCATCTTGTGATAGCATTGCTGATTACATGATTGACTCCTTAATGTGTTATGGAAGTTGTTGAAGAAACTTTCATGTAAAATGCATTGACGCTCCATATAGCACCATTAAACTATTCAACAAGAGTAAATCATTTTACTATTTCTGTGACGACTGCGATCCATTCGCAGAAACGAATATTGCTCGTAATGTTCTTCAAAACACAAAGCATTTAGAAAATGTTCATAAACAATTAACGCTACTTTCGGATAAAGTTGAAAACATACTCTCTTTAGCACAGTTAAGAAATAGACAGACAAGAAGTAAAACTAAAACTAATAATTCCGTCGCACAACCAAGTATTGTAGCGCCATCAAAACGTAAAAATGACGAACTGGATGCTGAAAATTCCATTGAAAATCCCTTAACCAAAAAACCTGCTACATCTATTTTTTCTTCTTTTGCGCTTCAACCCTCTACGAATGCTCTCGATGTCAAAAATTTTATAAAATCTAAAATTGGTACTCTACGTTTTACGATCGTTGAGAAAATGCTTCATCGTAACTTTTCAAAATACTCTTCGTTCAAGATTAAAGTTCCAGGCTCAATATTCTATCTTCTCAACTCACCCTCGTTCTGGCCAGAAGGAATTATAATTCATGAGTTTCAAAAGAGAACGTCACCGTCGTCGTTAACAAATTCTCACCATTTTCATCCATTTCTGACAACGCCATACCTCAACCAGAGCAGCTCCAACAAGTATAAATTTATGTACTACCAAAATGTAAACGGCCTTCGGACAAAGACCAACAAGGTCTATAAGAATATAAACAATATTCCCCACGATGTACTTATTCTCACCGAAACTTGGTTAAACTCATCTTTTGTGGATACAGAATTATTTGATAGCAGCTTTCAAATTTACCGTCGTGATCGTCATAGTGATCCTACCGCAACAGTTGGCGGTGGTCTGTTAATAGCTGTTCGTAACCACCTACTGTGTAGTCTTGTCGATGATTTTTTGGAGGACGATCTAGAAGTTCTATGTGTGAAAATAAAAATCCCGTCTGGTCACATATATGTGGTTGCCTGTTACATCCCACCCTCTTCGAACAATGAAACTTATAATAAACTTTTTGACTGAATGGAAACTATTCATGAGAAAATTAGTGTGACCGATGAAATAATAATATTAGGGGATTTCAATCTTCCTAACCTTAAATGGGTAAAATCTACTAACTGTGATGCCTTTATACCTGTCGACGCTTCGAACAATAATGAATTTCTCGTTATCGACGGAATGAGTTCTCTAGGACTTAATCAATTAAACGGGATCAGTAATCAATTCGGCAAAATTTTGGATCTCGTTTATTTCTCAAATGTCTTCAGCTCCGATTCTGAAGTTCTTTCAAGTGAAACAATACTTGTGGAAGAAGATCGCCACCATCCTGCATTATCTATCTCTCTCAACTTAAATATCTTATGTTCACCTAATATTTGTAGGGATCAGCATGAATTCAATTTCAAAAAATGTAATTTTACTCAATTGTTTGATTTACTTAATGACATTAACTGGGATTCTGTATTTTATAATGTTAATTTTGACGAAATGATTTTACGTTTTTATGAAATATTATTTGTATGCTTTTTAGAAACTATTCCCTTACGCAAAACTCGCGTATTTAATAACTGCCCGCCATGGTTTGATCTACATATAAAAACGCTCAAAAATAAAAGAAACAAAGCTTGGGTAAGATTCAGTCTATCTCGAACGGATGAAGCTCTTAACTGTTATCTTATTTTGAGGGATGAATTTGTAAGCTATTCTAATATTTTATATACACGCTTTATTTCTAAAACAGAAAATGAACTTAAATCTAATCCACGCAACTTTTGGAATTATGTTAATTGCAAAAGAAAATCTGACGATTACCCAGCACATATGAGCTTCAATAATTCAACTAGCCATTCGCCAGTGCTAATAGCCAACATGTTTGCGGCATACTTTCAAAGTGCCTTCGAAACCACATCTACAAATGACCCAAACATAGACTTTACTATTGACAAGTTTCCACATCTTAACTCAATTAACTTTGCAATTTCTGAGGCAACCATTCTCGAATATATCGATAATTTAAATGAGTGTTTTAGTCCTGGCCCCAATGGCTTGCCTTCTTTTATATTGAAAAAATGTGCAATATATATGTCATACCCGTTGTTCGTGCTTTTTAACATGTCAATAAGTTGTTCTACATTTCCCGCTCTTTGGAAAAATGCATTTCTTACCCCCGTTCCCAAAAAAGGAAACAAAAATTTAGTAACAAACTACAGGCCTATTGCTAAGCTTTCTGTCATTCCTAAATTGTTCGAATCCATTATATGTGATGTCTTGTCCTTTCATTGTACCTCTGTTATATGTGAAAACCAACATGGTTTTGTGAAAAAGAAATCGACGGTCACAAATTTGTTACAACTTACGACTTTCTGCTTAGATGCATTTGAAAAACACAAGCAAGTAGATTGTGTTTTTACAGACTTTAGCAAAGCTTTCGACAAATTAAACCATCAAATACTACTTAACAAACTAAACACCATTGGGCTAAACGATCGCTTTATTTTATGGATTTCTTCATATCTCAAAGATAGACTATATAGTGTTGCTTTCAAAAGTGAACGTTCTAAATGGTTTAGAGTAAACTCAGGTGTGCCACAAGGAAGTCACCTTGGTCCATTGTTATTTGTCTTATTTATTATCTGATCTTCCTTCTGTTTTATGTAACTCAATGTCTTTAATTTATGCCGACACCGTGAAAATATTTCGTAAAATCGACTCAGTAATTGATTGTGAACTTCTACAAGAAGATCTCCATAAATTTAGGAAATGGTGCAATACTAATTGTCTGTCTTTAAATATTGACAAGTGTAAGATCATGCATTTTACACGCAAACACAACGTCCTTACACATAATTATCTGCTGAATACGTCACAATTGTGTAGTCAATCAAGTTTTACTGACCTCGGAATTATACTAGATTCCAAACTCTCATTGACAGATCATTACAATTATATTATAAAAAAAGCCAATAAGACGCTTGGTTTCATTAAAAGGTTTGCTCGTGATCCTTATGTCCTTAAAATTCTGTATGTGTCATTTGTGAGATAAATTTTAGAATACGGTTGGATCGTATGGGCCCCATAACACGCGGTTCATATCAATAGAATTGAGTGTGTTCAAAGGAGATTTATGAGATTTTGTTTACGTATTCTTCCCTGGTCTGATAGGGTTGTCTTGCCACCTTACACTAACAGACTCTTACTAATAAATCTTCCATCCCTTACAATTCTGTTTTATTATAGGGATTATTAATGGAACAGTTGCAGCTTCATCGGTTCTTTGTCGACTGAATTTAAGTGTTAGTCTTACTAGCTTAAGAAGGCAAATGCCTCTTTCTAACATTTTTAGTAGATCTAACTACGGCGCTAATAGTCCCCTTAATCTCTTGATAAGTGTGTTCAATAAAAACTATATTCTAATTAATTCAATTAATGATAATGTTAAATCTCACAGATTTAAGAACTCATTTTTTTCATCCAATATCACTAGGTCTAATTTATTCAATCCCCATTAAATTTAAACTCATCATTAAAAAAAGATTTTTTTTTTGACATTTTCATACAAATTTTATTGATTTCAAATTATTAACAGAAAATATAAATTTCATGGAGAGTGAATAATTAGGGCTTAATTTTTAAAGTAGATTTAAGTTTTTTGTGTACATACATATTATGTTATAATTTAAGATTGTTCCGTTAGCAATTAACGTTCAAATAAAAATATATAAAATAAAGGTTCCATTCATAGAAAAAGAGCTGCGGTAAACGTTTATACAATATTGGTGAAAGGGTAAAGCCTTAATAAAGGGGTGTCTTTCTTCATATAAATAAATAAAACTCTCTTTTTCAACTTTAATACTTATAATAATAAATACAGTAGATCTTTAACACGTCTAGCACGCTTCAACTCTCGTCTTCGACTGACTCGAATAATTTTTGTAATGAACGATGAACAGTCTCAATACTTTTACACACTTATACTTTTAGACAATTCTTTTCTTTTAGCATATATACATTTACATATGAGTGTTTTTTATAATACAAATTCTATATACTACTGAAATACATCAGCCAAGTAGAAGACTTAGCATTATTTAATTGGACTTGTTGAATTATTGATTCAATATAGCTTTTAACGGCCCTTAGTCCATAAAAATTGTCGTTTCGTCCCGGCGTTCTCACTTGGACTCTTCAGTTGACAGTGAGGGCCTTGTCAAGACGCAATTTTTATTAAGTTCAGTCCATCTTACATCAATTTTACAGCAAAAATCAATTGTGAACTATATCTAACCCAATTAGAATTTCTAATCAAGAATTGTTGGAAATTTTGTTACCCGTGGCCTGGCATTGTTTACATATGAGTTTTTTTTATAATACAAATTCTATATACTAGTGAAATACATCAGCCAAGTAGAAGACTTAGCATTATTTAATAGGACTTGTTGAATTATTGATTCAATAAAGCTTTTAACGGCTTATAGTCCATAAAAAATGGCGTTTCGTCCCGGCGGTATTTGAGTGGTATATAGAATTTGTATTATAAAAACACTCATATGTAAACAATGCCAGGCCACGGGTAACAAAATTTCCAACAATTCTTGATTAGAAATTCTAATTGGGTTGGATATAGTTCACAATTGATTTTTGCTGTAAAATTGATGTAAGCTGGACTGAACTTAATAAAAATTGCGTCAACAATGCCAGGCCCCGGGTAACAAAATTTCCAACAATTCTTGATTAGAAATTCTAATTGGTTTGGATATAGTTCACAATTGATTTTCGCTGTTAAATTGATGTAAGCTGGACTGAACTTAATAAAAATTGCATCTTGACAAGGCCCTCACTGTCAACTGAAGAGTCCAAGTGAGAACGCCGGGACGAAACGCCATCTTTTATGGACTAAAAGCCGTTAAAAGCTATACGTACATTTACTACTGGCAGCTCTTACAATATTTTTTCTTAAATTATAATCTCTTTACATTATCATTATTTATTTGTGAATTTAGTTCTCTTCGCTTACGATTCGGCCATCCTGATTATACAATCGTCCCGATTGACCTTTTTCATCAAATCGTATGTATGGTTTCAAATTCGCTACTTCCCATATACCCGTATACGGTACTTGAGTTAATTGAAAGCCCTCTACGTCTTTTATTAAATATCTATCATTCTGCAGCACCTGCTGTATCTCATATGGTCCCTTTGGTTGGCTCACAAAGTTTTTGATCATTACATAAACCCCGACTTCATATTTTTTACTAACCCTATTCCTATCCTTAACCTGCTTATTATAGTTTTGCTGCTTCACTATTCTTTCGGATGCTCTCTTTCTAATTTCTATTAAATTCCTTACTTTGTCACTCTCATTAACCTCCTCCAATTTTTCCCTCAGTTCATCTATTACCTCTCCTCTTTGTTTCACTCCAAAAAACAATTCACTTGCCCTTGTGCCAGTACTGTTATGAAAAGTGTTATTCATGGCAAATTCAATTTTAGGTACGACTTTATTTAATGTAAATTCCGTACCACCACTAGCGATCTTAGCCAACATTGGAGCCAAACTCCTATTTACACGCTCTACCTGTCCGTTAGCTTGAGGTGAAGCTGTAGCGATCTTGACATGTTTTACGTTATTGTCTTTTAAAAACTCATCAAAACTAACTGAGATGAACGCACTTACTCGATCAGATACTATCACCTTGGGCCTACAATAAGAGGAGAAATAAGTTTTCATACATACAATACATCACCTTAGGTATGTTATGCAAAAGCCCTTCTTGTTTGCCAGCCTTCGCCGAAAACACTATACATTTCAGGCAGTTGCTAATATGGTCCTGAATCTTTTCCTCATACCTGGGAACCAGAACGATATCATGACATTATCTAACACTTTCTCACTACCTACATGTCCCATTTCATCATGGTATTTACGCAATATATTCCCTTCCATACTTTTAGGGACGAAAAATAAAATATTTTGACCAACCTTTCTATATACTAAACCATTTCGTAATTCATATCTACCATCTTCTTTATTTTGTAATCGTTCTCTTATCTCTTGTATACACTCATCTTTATTTTGACAAAATGACAGCATTTGCTCAAAAGTATTATCTTCGAGCATCAAAATATTGCAAATACGACTAAGTGCATCTACATGTTGCATTCTGTTCACATTCCTGTGCTCCAAAATATAATCATAGTTTTGCAACTCTAGTGCCCACCTAGCGATTCTCGGATTTATCTCTTTTTTATTCAAGGTGAGCGTCAAAGTATTACAATCTGTAACAATCTTAAATTCCAGACCGTGAAGATAAATCCTAAACCGCCTTAACGCATATATAATAGCTAGAGTCTCCAATTCAAAACTATGATATTTGGATTCGCAATCAGTCGTTCTTTTAGAAAAATAAAAGATCGGATGCAACAATTGTAGGAGCATCGCTCCAAATCCCAATGAGCTAACATCGCAATGTAACTCTGTCTCATCTCGCGGATCATATATAGCTAATATTGGTGATTCAACCAACTTTGCTTGCAAAGTTTCGAATGCTATAATCTCATCTGCTTCAAATTTAAAAGTAGCGTTCTTTCTAATCAGTTTATAAGGAGGCTCGGCTAATAAAGAGAACCCTTTAATAAACCTTCCAAAGTACGAGCACAATCCAAGAAAACTATGTACCTCTTTCTCACTCTTCGGTATAGGAAAATTCTTAACGGATTCTATTCCTTTCTTATCCGGCCGTATCCCCTCATTTGATATTATATATCCTAAATATAGGATTTCTGATTTCAAGAATCGACATTTATCCTGTCTCAATTCTAATTTACTTTGCACTAGTTTCTTAAATACCTCTCTTAATATCTCTAAGTGTTCATCAACCGTTTCGGTAGCAGTCATTATATCATCTTAATAGATTGCTATTTTTCCTGCTCGGATGAGATCTTCAACCACTTCATTGATAAATCGCTGAAATGTCGAAGGGGCATTCCTAAGCCCAAATGGCATTTTTAAGAACTCATACTGCCCTAATGGTGTCACAAATGAGGTGTACTTAATCGATTCATTTTCCACCCTCACATGATAGAATGCACTTTTCAAATCTAAAAGTGAGAACACCTGTTTGTTAGCTAACCTATCCAAAAGATCATCAATCAAAGGCAAGGCAACGGGTAGTTGTCCTTTAACGTCATTTTATTTAGTGTCCGATAATCGACACAGAGTCGTATATCACCAGTTTTTTTTAACCAACACTATAGGAGATGCAAACTCCGACTAACTTGCTCTAATTACACCTGATTCTACTAATTCATCTAAAATATTTTGAACCTGTGCCTTTTCTAAATTCGACAACCTTCTAGGGGGGCAATGGAAAGTCTTTTCATTTGTCATTCTGAGTTTGATTTCATAATCAGTTTCAGGCAATTCGGGACGTTCGTAGTACACAAAATCTTTATATAATTTATAAAACTTCTCATTTTCTTCAAAAGATAGGTTTTTATTATCAGACAAATTTATTTCATTTTCGTTATCTTCCATTTCTATATTCATTAAACTACTACATTCATCTTGACATTCATCTTTACTTTACCCAGATCTGATCCTAACTGGAGCTTCAAAACTAACCTCTTCCCCAGTTTTACCCCCTCCTCCATCTCGCAAAATATAACAAACCCTCTAGTAACCCGTCAGAAACGAGTATCTTTCAACCTCGAACTTTCTTCAAAGACCCCTCTTCCCACTTTCACTTCACTTCATACACTCTCATACCTTAAACCCTGCTTTCTCACCTTTTTCACCGCCTCTTTCCATTTCTTACTCTGCTTAAACCACTGATCCTTCTTCTTCTACTGTTCATCCCCCAATCTTTGACCCAATGATTCCCCCTTCTGTGAAACTTACCTTGCCTTACTTACTTACTTGCCGACCTTCCACTTACTTCAAATGACTAAGGTGGACGTTATATGATGTCTCGTTTACGAGATAATAACCTTTTCGATAACGTTCGTCTTTACCTTGCGTACTTATACGACAAACCTGATTCTGTTTGCATTGAAGGCAAAACTAAAACCAACCTGATTGTATCAATTCAAAAAGAAGGCCTGCCAACAGATCCTACCAGCCTTCATAAGATCTACACCCGCTTCCATGAAGGCTTCGATGTTTCTCCTGCTACAGTCTCTAAGGATCTTGCTGCTTATGCTTCCCATATTGGCTCTAAACGCGTTTCTCACTTTCAAAGCACCCGAAACACCCTGAAAAAATATTATCGACCCTAGCCTTATTCCTATTTTCGCTCCTATCCCTTCAAATAGACTTCCTTTACCCCAATATCATCCTCCAAAATGCATGTCTCTATATTACCAAAATGTCAGAGGACTTCGTTCCAAAACCTCCTTCGTCTTTCTCAACTGACATAAGCTTCCCTTTGACATCTTTGCGCTAACTGAAACAAATTTGTCTGCCGTTAAAGGCGATAAGGAGCTTTTTCCATCACATTTCAATATCTTTCGTGTCGATGGTTCCTCGAATTATACTGAGACTTGTGGCCGTGGTGTCTTACTGGCAATTCACAATCGTTATGATTCAACTACCTCTTTTGAGTTTGCTTGTGTCAAATCAAATATTTCAAAAACCTCACTCTTCACCATTTGCTGTTATATCCGACCTTCCCAGCCTATTCAATACTATCAGCTAGCTGTTGATGTTTCGATTCCATTTTTGATGCTGCTCAACCTTCCGACGTCGTCATAATTGTTGGTGACTTCAACTTTCCCAATCTTCAATGGGTCCTGTCTGATGAAGAATCTTACTACATTGCCCTAAATCCCACATCCGACAAAGAAATTCTATTTACCGATTGCCTCTCAGACTTAGATCTTTACCAGTTAAGTGGTGTTAAAAATAATTTAGGTCGACAACTCGATCTCATATTTTCCTCTGATGCTGACAATTGTGTGGTATCCACTTGTGATCATCAACTCTCTAAATTAGACTCGTACCATCCTCCTCTTTTCCTTTCTTTTTCTTACGAGTTTTCCCGAAAACCCAATCTGTCTGAAAATCCACTGACATTCAATTTTCGGAAAGCTAACATCCCTAAACTCAACGGCTTGCTTAGATCTATTGACTTCAATAGCATCACACTCACCGCTGCCATCGACATCGCCCTTCGCAATTTCTACTCTATTGTTTTTAACTGCCTTACTTCCTCTGTCCCTGTGGTTCAACAAAAAAGCAGAAATTCATCTCCTCCCTGGTACAATAGTGACTTGCGGTCTTTAAGAAATAAACTCTGGTGGATTAAACTAACATCTCACTCCGTCGTCGATCTCTCAAATTATCAGAACGCAAGCTCTCTTTTCTGTGAACTTTGTGATTCTCTTTACCAGGATTACCTGAATCGAATGCAATCTTTTATTATAACAGACCCCAAAAGATTCTTTCATTTTATCAATGCTAAAAGAAAATCTGATAGCTTCCCGTCTACCTTAACTTATATGAACTCTAGCTCCGATGATCCCAAAATAGTCGCCAATTTATTTGCCCAATTCTTCCGACAATCTTTCTCTGATACCGACCTTCAGCCTGACTTAGAATACTTCTCCTACTTTAAATCTTGCAACCAAACTTCCTTAAACTCCATTACCATTTCATCAGAAGTTGTTGAAAGCAGGATTAATAATCTAAAAGACGATTATTCTGCTGGTCCTGATGGGGTCCCCGCCAGAATCTTGAAAAAGTTCTGCTTAAAATTAGTTAAACCCCTGACTGCTCTTTTTCAACTTTCACTCTCGCTCTTTGGAAAAACTCTTTTATAATCCCTATCAATAAATAAGGACCCAAGAAAGAAATTTCCAACTACCGCCCTATTGCTAAGTTATCATGTACCCCTTAGCTTTTTGAAAGTATCGTCTATGATGCAATGCTGTTCCACTGCAAGCATATAGTCTCCCCAAACCAACATGGTTTCGTCAAGGGCAGGTCTACTACTAACAACTTGTTAGAATTTGTTTCAGGAAACTTATGCTTTCTTAAAACGGTAATGAGGTCGATGTTATTGCAACCGATCTTAGCAAAGCCTTTGACAAAATTTCCCATTCTTTGATCCTTTTCAAGTTGAATGCCCTAGGATTTCAACCCATCTTCCTTTCATGGGTTCAGTCATACTTAAGAGATCGGCAGTATAAAGTAATCTTTAGATCCTCTGAATCTGATCCCATCCTTGCAACTTCTGGCGTCTCGCAGGGAAGCCACCTTGGCCAACTGATTTTCATCTTGACTATCAACGACGTCGACTGTATAATAAAAGACTCTTTTATATCAGTTTACGCCGATGATAAGAAAATCTTTAGGTGCATAACTTCCCCTGCCGACTCTATTCTACTACAAAATGACCTTAACCGATTTTCAACCTGGTGCCTTAAAAACTTTCTTGAGCTCAATGTTAACAAATGTCAAGCTATCACCTTCTCCCGTAAGTGCTTTCCACTCCCTCCTAGTACGTTTTTTATCGACAATGTGCCAGTCCCCTCGGTTGATTCACTGTACGATCTAGGAATTATCTGTGTTAGAGAATTGAATTTTCGTTCTCACATTGATAAATCCATCAAGAGAGCTAACTCCGCACTGGGCTTTGTGAAACGGTGGTCAAACGAATTCTCCGACCCTTATGTCACTAAATCTCTATATACTACATTTGTTAGGCCACTCCTCGAATATGCAAGTCAAGTCTGGTCACCTTATTACCTTAATCACTCTCAGCGAATTGAAGCTGTTCAACGTAGATTCCTTCGTTTTGCCCTCCGCGGCCTTCCCTGGTCTGATGCACATAACCTGCCTCCCTACCAACATAGTCTAAAGTTAATTAATATGGACTCCCTCGAATTTCGCCGCCGAGTGGCTAATATTGTCTTCACCCATCAGCTCTTAGCTGGCAATATCGATTGTCCAGCTCTTCTTTAAAAAATCTCCCTGCAAACAAATTCCAATAATCTCCGATCCATACCTCTCTTCCAAATCAAGTTTCACCGAACCAATTACGGTAGCAACGAACCTATAAACCATATGCTACGTACCTCTAACAGCGTGCACAACCTATTCGACTTCCATCTAACCAAAGGCAGCCTCAAAACCTCCCTTTACCGTTCCTCGCACCCCTCCTAGCCATAATCTTAAGTTAGTGTAAGTTTTTAATGTTAATCTTTAAGTTAGTATGTAAGTTTTTGCTTGTATTAAGCTAATAAAGTGAAACAATCTCTCGGAGGCGGGAGGGGCCTTTCTCCCCTCTCCCTATGGGCGTTTGTTGCTATATACTACTCTCATTTTTATTGTCGTCTTCATCTGTCTTTTCATATTCATTTTCATCTTTATATTTACTTATTATTTGTCTTAAAACTTTTTCATTTTTTTCTAATTTTAAATTTGGGGATTTCAAAAAATCTCTTCCTAGTATAGCTGCAACTTGCATGGTTTCGTCTTCTACCACAAACATTCTTAATTTTATTTTCTCATCTTCATAAATAAAAGCTACGTCAATACATCCAATAATTTTTAATATACTTTAATTAATACCCATAATTTTAAAATTACAGTTTTTACAAGATTAAATAAAAATGTTGGGAACAAACTGTTCTCTTATAATGCTTATTGGGCTGCCGGTGTCTAGAAGTGAATCTACTTATATTTTATACGTTAGATAATTAATTTTAAAGTTATAAATAATTTTTCTTATATAGTCATCGTCGTCATCTTCATATAGGTTGACATGATGTACAACCACAGCATTATTTTTCGAGCATGTAACAGCAAAATGGCCCATTTCTGCACAAATATGGCAAGCTCCTAACGGTCGTTTGGGTTCGCGGCACTCCGTCGATATGTGTCCTAGCGAGTTGCAATTGAAGCATCTTATTGGTTTGGCCTCCGGGCCCGCTGCAGTAACTCCTCGTCGTGATGTTGATGGGACGGCAATTTTGCTTGGCATAGTCTTAACTTTAGGCAATTGAATTTTACCGAATGCCCCTGCCGGCTTGTTTTTTTTTATATTAAGCGCGCGCTAAAGGGGTTATGAATACCCTTAAAGTGATAAACACAGCACGAGCGATTAGGTAGGTTGGAGGGGATTTGAAAGGAGAAACCGATGAACATTGGTTTTGAATGTCTGTAGATCACAATGGGAGGGGAAGATAGAGCTGGGTAGAGCATTCCACATTCGTGTAGTGCAACTTAAGAAAGAATCTCTGTACTTAACTGTACGTCCAAAGTTGGGCTCAAGTGTAAGCTAATGGGCATTCCTAGACGCGCGAGTATTATGGTTGAATTTTTTAAGGGGAGGAATGCAACTGGCTATTTCGCTAGAGCAATGTTTGTTAAAATAACGGTAAAATAACGAAAGGCATGAAACATTTCGACGCTGCTCCAAAGATGTAAACGTTTCCGTTATAGTTCTTTCACCTATCATTTTAAGAGCTCTCTTTGGAATTCTTTCCAAAAGACTCAAGTGGGTTATTGGAGCACCTGCCCAAATATGGGAGTTGTACTCAAGTTTTGGACGAATAAAGGCTTTGTAGATCACAGCCAGATCGGAGGGGGAGAAAAATTTCTTGCATCGACGGAGAAAACCTAAACACCTAGCATCATTTTTGGCGATGTCAAATATGTGGTCGTCGACACACATACCGAGGACTGAAAGGTGTTCACTTTTCTCTATGCAAGTGCCGCTCATGGATAGCAGCATTGGGGGTGGGTTCCGCTTTAACGACAGGAGACAGCATTGAGTTTTTGAAGCATTAAATTCTACACGGTTTTTTATTCCCC
Organism: Melangyna quadrimaculata; assembly: GCA_949320155.1. Lineage (NCBI taxonomy): Eukaryota > Metazoa > Arthropoda > Insecta > Diptera > Syrphidae > Melangyna > Melangyna quadrimaculata. Next base: position 39,311,107 of record OX439486.1, read on the forward strand.
AGTGGACAATGCTGTCAAGATCAGAATTTAATGAGCTTATCATACGCTGCCGTTCAAGTTCCACATCCGAAGGACATGGATGTGAATCTGAAAACGAATATGAAAAGCTGAGGGTACTGTCTTCAGCAAAACAGTTTAATGGATTAGAAGTTTCAGATACGAGATCGTTAATGAATATTAGGAAGAGGGTCGGAGACAAAACGGAGCCCTGGGGCACACCAGCATTTATTTTGTGGATTTCAGATTTGAAACCGTCCAATACAACTTGTATTGAGCGGTCCGAAAGGTAATTTCTAATCCAACAAAGAAGAGATTCATCGAAACCAAATGCACGCATTTTCGATAAGAGAGCTTGATGCCAAACTCTATCAAATGCTTTTGAAATATCAAGCGCAATAATCTTACTTTCTCCAAAACGATGTAAAGATTTGTGCCACTGTTCGGTGAGATATACCATCAGATCACCAGTGGACCTATTGCTACGAAAGCCGTACTGCCGGTCATTAAGAAGCTTTCGTTCTTCGAGATATTTCCTAAGCTTAAAATTATTCAGCGTTTCCATGACCTTGGAAAGAAGAGACGTATAGGCAATTGGTCGATAGTTGGAGGGGGAAGAAGACACGCCTTTTTTAGGGACAGGCTGGACAAATGCTGTTTTCCATCCACTCGGAAAGAGACCAGTAGAGTACGACAGATGGAAAAGCTTACGCAGTGGTTTTGCCAGCGTTGAAGAACAATGCGAGGGATTCTATCTGGATCAGCGGATTTGTGAATGTCGAGATCTTTTAGAACTCTAGCAACTGCACGAGTGCGGAAGAAGATTTGTCCCATAAAATCGTTTGCGCTCTCAATTACAGGCGGAGTTCTTTCACTTACTGGCAGCGTCGAATTAACAGCAAACTGTGCTGCGAGCAAATTGGCTTTATCTTGCGAGCTGACAGCAGGTGTGTCGTTGAAGACGAGCGTTGGAACCGCAGACGAAGAAGTGTTTCGAATGTTTTTTGCAAATGACCAAAAAATTTTACTACTATTGGGACATTGTAGTATTTTTTGCCTTAATTCTTCTAATATGACCGTTTCAGGTCTTTCTGGTTTGTTGAAACTTTTTCCGGTTTTCCTCAGTAGGGTTGGCTTTGTAACTACGGAAACTTACTTCTCAAACCCTAATAACCCCTTTACAGCTCGAATCAAACCACGAGTTTTCTTTGGGTTTGATAGATTTTACCCTATTCGGGATAAAATTTCTCATTCCACAATGAATTAAATATATATATTATCATATCTGTACTGGCATCTACGTCACTATCGAGGAAGCATAGTGACCAGTTAAAGCTCCTGAAAAAATCATTGAGACCGTCCCAGTTGGCTTTCTCATATTGCCAAACGGTTCTCTTGGGAGTTTTTTCTCTAACTGGATTTTATTGGCATGAGAAATTTGCAGATATGACACAATGGTCTGATGTGCCTAGAGGTGATAATATACTAATAGTGTATTTATCAGGGTCAGAGGTAAGGAACAAGTCTAGTGTGTTAGCGGATTGACCTGCAACGTCAGGAATCCGAGTAGGCTCGTCAACAAGCTGAGTTAAGTTGTTTAACTCAGCAAAAATCTCGGCGTACCTTCCTTCGGGTGTTGTCTGACCCGAATAGCGTAGCCACGAAGAATTATGTACATTGAAATCACCCGTAACAACGATTTCACTGTGCGGAAAATGGGAAATAATTCTCTGGATGGAGTCAGATAGTGCATCGAGTTCATTGGAAGTAGAATTACCATCCAAACTAAGACTACGATAAACAAAACAAGTATGGATGATGCGCTTATGGATGGTGAATTTAAACCACATGAAATTAAAGTTTGTATTCAAACAAGAACCATATTGTGGTTGAAGCTGATAAGCAAGATCGTTTCGAACATACACGGCGAGACCATGATGAGAAAAAAATAAAGGCACTAAGCTATAACCATATAAGCTGAATTCCGAGTGACCGGTATTTTCCCGTACCTGGGTTTCACTAAGTGCCAAAAAAACATTCAGGATTTGCAATCATTTTTGGGTATGTTCAACTACTATCGAAAATTTGTAGCTAACGTAGCAACTATTTGTGCACCTCTTTACGAGCTATTAAAAATATATGTTAGATTCGTATGGGAAAGAAAAGAACAAATCGCATTTGACAAAATAAAAGAAATGCTGGCTTCGAAAAATATGCTTGCCCATTACGATCCTAATGTATGTATAAAGTTAACAGTAGATGCTAGTCATGTGGGGTTGGGAGCAGTGTTAGCGCACGCTTTTAGCAATGGTGTTGAAAAACCCATAAGCTATGCCTCACGAAAATTATCAGACTGCGAACAAAAGTATTCGCAGATCGAACGCGAAGCATTGGCAAAGCTAAAAAGGGCATTTAATACAAACTCTGCAAATAATGACTTAAACAAAATATTAAATAACTTTCTTCTTGACTATCGGAATACAATTCATTGCACGACAGGCAAATCACCAGCTCACTTAATGTTTAATCGAAATATTAGAATTAGGTTAGATATAATAAATCCATTGACTTTTTCAAAAATAAAAATAGACAATTCAAATGTTAAAAAAAAAGTAGAGTGGATGCAAAATAAACAACAGAAATATTATAAAGGTAAACAAAACAAATTATTTTTAGTAGGAGAGTCTGTAATGGCAAGAGACTATTCCAAAGCTGGAAAAGTTTCTTGGGCCAAAGGAAAAATTATAAAAATACTCGGAAAAAGATGTTATAATATTCTTGTTAAAGGCAATGTTTGGAAAAGACATGCAAATCAAATTATTCATTACAAAACTAAGGCCATATCCGATTCTTATATTCCTATAACACTAACAGATTTAAGTTCTAAAATTAATGTTTTTGAAGATAAAAAAATTGAAATACAATCTAATGGGCAAATCGATTCAAAAAACAATATAAAAACCAATAATAAAACCAATTCAAAAATTGTAACATCAAGTACTAGTCCTAAGACTGTTAATGCTAACAGAAGTAGATATCCACTCCGAAGCTATAAAAATGTAAACGTTAACAAGAGCAGGTATCCGCTTGGAAGCACATTCAAACATTAGTGTGACATACATACAATGTATTTATAAAAAAAAAACAAAAAATTTAATTTTAACATGTTATATTCTTTTATTCATTATACTCATTATTTTTATATTAACTTATAACCATTATATTATAAAATTAAAGATTTAAAGAAGTTATATTGAATTATAAAATTTGAATTAAAAAAAAAAAAAAAAAAAATTAAAAAATTATAATTGAATAACATTTATTAAAAACATTGTAAAAATTATTAATTAGAACTAAAATTCTGCAGAAAACGCAAACTGGAGGGGATATTGTAAGTATGATTGCATAGTGTAGGTTCTTGCGTTTATAATACGCTACTCCAAGAGTGGCTTTATCTCTATAGCGCTGTCAGTCAGTCTTTGATCGCCAAATAGTCACAACGATTGTCCAACAGTTTGCCTCTTCTTCGTTATTACATAGTTAGCATATATCTATATCGAACAATAAATATACATATGTATTAAATTAAATAACAAAATTAAGCGGCTTTTATTTAACCTAAGATAACTGGGGATATTTAATTATGTAAATCACCACTTCCGCACACGTCCACTCACAGTGGATTGCAGATCGGAATTGACACTATCGCAGCACTGCATGCGTGCTTGTGACTTCAGGTGGATAACAGCAATACCCTCGATGAGATCATCAAACAGCTCTTCCTCATCCAACGACAATTTATTAGCACCAATAGTCTCAATAGGCGACCTGCATCGTGCCTGATCGGGAAACTATTGATTGCTCAGAACTTGGTCAGGCCAGTAGCGCAACAATCAGTCACGATGAAGTGCTTGTTTTACCTCCTCGTGGTGGTCCCCGGGCAACTATTTATGTATCCCAATATACATAAATAGGCCAAAATTACAAGTGCGAAAAGGCCTAGCTTTCTAGGATAGGTTACGGAGGTTAGCATTCTCCGTAAATGAAATCAACCCGCTACCGAAACCAACACTACGCCTCGGATAATTAATGATAACTCGTTGACGACTTTTGGCTATTGTACCCGGACAAAGATTGGTTTCTGGAATGTGAAGACGCTTCTTGACAATGGTAAAGAAGGTCCTCAGAATGCCAGATTCCTGCAACTAGAGAAGGAATTAATGCGGTATAGGATGGACATCTTAGGGATAAGTGAAGTTAGATGGCTGGGTTCGGGGAAGTTCAAGTCACCAACCCGTAACACTGTACTATTCTATTCCGGAAAAACACCTGGAAGCGCTCGGAAATCTGGCGTTGGATTGCTGCTTTCCAAAACAGCTCTCAAAAGCCTAATTTCCTGGGAGCCTTTAGGTGACAGGATCCTGAAAGCCAGGTTCCGGACTAGAGTACGTCGCGTCACCATCATACAGTGTTACGCCCCAACTTTGCTCTCTTCTGACGAGGAGAAGGAGGCCTTTTATAACCGGCTGAGTGCTGCTTATGATAGCGTTCCACGAGGTGATATAGTTATGGTGATGGGAGACTTAAATGCCAAGGTTGGCAATGACAACTCTGGGCTAAGGCATGTCATGGGAAAACATGGTGTTGGTAACCGAAACGACAATGGCGAACGATTTGTCGATTTCTGCAACGCCAACGGCCTTGTTATTGGAGGGACCATGTTCGAGCAGCATAAGACGTGCCACAAAGTCAGTTGGGTGTCGACTGACAGACAAGCAACTTCCAACCAAATTGACCACTTCGCGATCAGCCGGCGTTTTAGAAGCAGTCTCCAGGACGTCCGTAACAGAAGAGGTGCTGACATGGGAATGGCCCGGGACCACCATCTGATGGTTGCTACCGTAAGATTGCGTACAGCTGCAGTTCATAGATCCCAAGGAAACACTCGAATGCCCATGTTTAATACAGATAGACTAAAGGATCCCGCAGTGCGCCAACAACTAGGGGACCACCTTTCACAAGGATTGAACGCAATCAGCAGCACGGAAACCACATCCATCGAAAATCATTGGTGTGCTGTGAAAGATGTGATCATATCCGGTGCTGAAAGTATAGTCGGCCTGGCGCAAGGGAGAAATAGTGCTTGGCTTTCCGACGAAACTTGGGCAAGGATCGAAGAAAGGAAACACCTTAAAGCTCGCATCGCAGCTACCCCAGCAGCAGGGAGAAACGAGCTTGAGTCTACGTACCGCATGAAGATGAGGGAAGTTCACCGTAGTGTGCGACGTGATAAGCGTAACTACATTAACGCACTGGCTACAGAAGCAGAAGAAGCCACTAGTAGGTGTGACAGTAGGACCGTCTACAGAATTACCAAAGAGCTCACTGGTGTCCAGAGCTCTAAACAACACCTGGTTAAAGACACAAACGGATCCCTGCTAATTTCGGATGAGGACCAGCTCATAAGGTGGAGGGAACACTTTTCTGCGGTTTTAAACCGCGTTTTCGCAAGTGAAGTGAACCCTATTCCCACTGAGCTACCCGAAGTAACAATTTCCCGAATACGCACCGTACCCCCCAGTAAAGAAGAAATTATCACCGCCATCAAAGCACTGAAGAACAACAAAGCGGTTGGACTTGACGGTATTCCTGCAGAGCTCTTAGGAGCAGCCCCAACGACATCGAGCGAGCTACTGCACCCACTTATTAAGAGAGCTTGGGAAACAGAGAGCTTTCCTGAAGAGTGGAAAAAAGGAATGATTGTCAAGCTCCCAAAGAAAGGAGATCTCACACAGTGCGAAAACTGGAGAGGAATATGCGTTCTGCCTGCAGTAGCCAAGATAATAGCAAGGATAATATTGGACCGAATTAAAGACCACCTCGAAGACACACTCGACGCCGAACAAGCAGGTTTCCGCACTGGATCTTCCTATGTGGATCACATCAACAACTTGGCAAAAACTAAAAGGATCAGCCTTGGAACTTCCTCATCAATCCAAGTAAATATTTCTGGACAACCCGTAGAGATGGTACAGGATTTCCAATATCTTGGGAGTATTGTCTCTACGGGTGGCGGAACTGAACTGGACGTAAACAGCCGAATCAGAAAAGCAAAGGCTACGTTCGGAATGCTGTCCAAAATATGGAGAAACAACTCTTTTAGCTTAAAGACCAAGCTACGACTGTTCCGCTCCAATGTTGAATCCGTTCTGCTTTACGGCTGCAGCACTTGGAAAGTCACTGAAACTGTCACTAGAAAGCTGCAAACCTTCGTTAATAGATGTCTACGAAACATCTTGAGGATTTTCTGGCCCAACCGTATCTCCAATGCCGAACTTCATGCGAGAACGGGTCAGGAGCCCATAGACTCCATTATACGAAGAAGAAAGTGGCAGTGGATTGGCCATACGCTTCGAAAAGGCGATCGATGCATTGCATCTCAAGCAATGCAGTGGAACCCGCTCACACAGGAGGGAAGACAAGTGGGCCGGCCTAGAAGTACATGGCGAAGAACGGTCGAACAGGAATCGGCACGACTGGGGAAAAGTTGGTGAGAGCTGAAATACATTTCAAGAAATCGTACACGATGGCGCGTAGGTGTAGTGGAGGCCCTATGTCCCGTAAGGGAAACATCACGGACGTAATAGGTCCGAGGACCTAAGTAAGTAAGTAAGTAATAGTCTTATCGTATAAATATTCTTGGAATGTCTCCATTGGCTGCCACTCGTAGGTTCTCTTCGGCATCAACTTAGTAGAAAACATTTTAGCAATTTCTTTTAAAATTTCATCAGCTGTCATCTGTACCAAATCGGTTCTTGAATGGAACCATTTGATTGCGTTGCCCTTCAACCGACAAGAAATCAATATTCTGGCACTCTTGTCGTCGAAATTATAAGCTGCGATTACATTTTTTAATTGTGTTACCCAATGGGAAAAACATTCCTCCTCGAAACCGGGCAGCAACTCTTTTACTCCACTGTTGAAGTCATCGCTCTGCTTGGTCGGTTGAATCACCTTCAACGATTCTTTTTTAGCTTTTCATTTTCTCTCCCTAGTTATAAATTTTCTTTCATCTACACATCAATCTCTTTTTAAATATTTTCATCTGTTTCTTCATTTGTTGCAGCTTTCTTTGTATCGCTTCCATTTGTGTTGGTACCTCACTGCACGGTTGCAAAAGTCGATACAATTGTACTTTTTTTCGATACACTCGACACTGCTACAGTACACAAATACACTTTTATAAAATTCATTACACTTTTGTCCTGCTATTTCCTTCAACATCATACATTCGATTTTATTCAATTTCCTTATTGTGTCGATTCAATACAATGCAGCTTAAGTTAATAAAACGTATTAATTTCGTACCTCTACCTACCTAGTCAATTTGTATAATAAATTTTCGCTACACCTACCTTCTTTAAAAAGTTTATTTAATGTAAATTTTTCTTACACAATATGATTTATCTTCTGTTTAGGGTAAAAAGCAGCTAGTTTCTTTTTTACAAGAAACAAGCATTATGGTTGAATTGTTCAAGGGGTGGAAATAGAAATTGCAATCCCGGGATATTTTTCCAATCCCGGGATTTCGAAATTCAAAAATTTGAATCTCGGAATTTGCAAATTATTGATAAAAAATAATTCAGAGTATATTTTCGTTAAAATTGATTTTTTTTTTTTTTAATTAAAAACACTTCTCTTAGTATGCAGAGAGGTAAGACTTATTCGGTCTAGAAAAATATTCGGAATTTTCCTTATTTGTTTAACAAAACATTTACTCCAAAAAAAAATTAGGTATTTATAAATCTCTTAAAACATAAATTTAATATTTATTTCACAAAAATAGGAACATAAAAAACTAATTCATAAGAACAAAACCGAAAAATAAAAATATTAGTTCAATCAGAAGGTATTAAGATTAAAAAATAAATAACTAAATAAGAAGATACATTTTATCAGAAAGAAAATGTTGTTAAGTCACATTTTGAATCACAATTTATTTTTGAACAGAACAAAAATGTAAACAAGTGGGTTAATGGGGGTAAAACATATATGAAAGATTGACTTATTCATTTATAGTTTTTTTTTTTATTTCCACGTTCAATTTGAATGTTAGTTGGACGTTGAAGGTACGAAAGTATAAAAAATGCAAGCAGGAAAAACTTGTATGCGAATATTCAAGATTGGAGCATTTCAATCCCGGGATTTTCGGGATCCAAAATGGACCAAGATCCCGGGATTGCGGGATACGGGATCCCGGGATTGCAATCTCTAGGCGGAATGCACTTGGATATTTCTAGAACACTTTTTATAAAATAAGCGGTACTACTAAGCAAAGAAATTTATACTGTAACATTCCTTCATACTAAATTCTGGAGAACTAAGTGTACTTAGATGTTTGCCACTCCAAACACGCGATATGTTTTATTTAAAAAAAATGCTCCTGTTTATTTATTATTCTTCTAAACATTGATTTGTTGAAAAAAAATCAAAAAGTACAATTCGATACACTTCTTTTTAACATTCGATACATTGCTGAAAGACAATTTTTCATCTCTGCCTCACTGTCATCGGAATTCACTTCACTCTCATTAGTTCGTTCGCTCGTTATTTTCCCTTTCATTTGTCTGCTCATCTTCATTTGTGTTTCTTTCTTCATGTTCATTTGTCTCTGCATCTGCATGTTCAATCGTGTCGTCGTCGGATACAAACTCATCATCGTCTTTACCATCGTTGTCGTCAGTTGTGTGTATCTTTTTTTTTGATGGTAACTCTCCACGCTCTTTCTCTGGAATTGACATTAAGCGCAACAGCAATTCACTCTTGTTTCCAGTTGTTTTGCGCCTAGGTGTTGCAGCCATAATTTCAACTGCACTGCAGTTCTTCTTCTTCTTTTTTTTTTCTTTTACTTTTTTCGCGATGGGCTAGAACTCGTCACTTGTATATATGTAGATATATTTATTTTTGTTCTTTTTTTTCGCGATGGGCTAGAAGAACTCGTCACTTGTATATATGTATGTAGATGTATTTATTTTCGTTCTTTTTCTCTCTTTTTCTTCGCGATGGGGTAGCAAATTAAATAACAGATTTTTGATATTTTCGCGAGTGGCAAAATAAAAAATATTTTCGCGATGGGGTGGATCTCTTTCCCACTTCTGATTATTATAAGGGTGTCTTTCTTCAGATAAAGTCCCCTTTCACACAGGGAAACCAGTTGCTGGAGATTTTTTGACGTTTTCCTTTAATTGCCTTGTAGCTTTCACACAAGAAAACTGAATTGCCAGAGATTTCTGTTTTTCCCATATAAAGTCTATTGGCTGAACGCAGGAAGGAATGTGATAAAAATCTCCTCAATCGTTGACCAGGGAGATTTTTTTCATTCCCCTTACTTCTTGCCCTTCTCGCCTACAAACTCCCAGTTTCCAGCAACTCAGTTTCCTTGTGTGAAAGCAGTCAAATAAATAAAACTATCTTTTTCAACTTTAATACTTATATTTAATACAGTAGATCTTTAACACGTCTAGCACGCTTCAACTCTCGTTTTCGACTGACTCGAATAATTTTTATAATGAACGATGAACAGTCTCAATACTTTTACAAACTTATACTATTACACAATTCTTTTCTTTAAGCATATATACATTTACTACCGGAAGCTCTTACAATATTTTTTCTTAAATTATAATCTCTTAACATTATCATTATTTATTTGTGAATTTAGTTCTCTTGGCTTACATTAACTACATAAACCAACTTTTGTACAAAAGTACAAAAGTGAGAAATTAAAATGCTCGCTAAAGTATCATGCTTGTAAAAAAACATACGAAAATTGTTCTGACACATAAATTAAACCACCATGCACAATTTTCCATTGTTTTTTTTCAAACAGGTTGTGGTGTAGACTAAGGGTATGTTGACAGCAACTTATCTTGGGAAACCAAGATTCGTTTAACCAGCGGAGTTTTACGGCATGCTGGCGTATTAGCTCGGCTATAACTCGTCGGAGGGGGGGGGGTTTCCGCTGTCCGTTCGTCCACAAATATAGAAATTCATACCGTGTCAGGAACCTGTGGAAAGGAGGCAAAGGGGAACTTCATCCCTTATTAGGAAATTGTAAAATCGGCTGGTGTAACTGCCGAAAGCATACCTGTAATAGGAAATATGCAGGAAACCTGCAAGACTAGGAAGTGGAAGAGGGAAGACGAGACAAGGGTTACAAACAAAAAAATGGGTCGGTGTTTTTGTCCCTGGCTGTACCCACCCTACACCACTGACTCGTAAGTCAGGGCTCCATGGCCGTCCAAAAGCCGGAATTTTTATAGACAGCCCCAAACGCTTTTCTATTGTATCCCCCTTTTACATTTACTACCCTACATCGCCCAAAGAATGGAAACTGGTTACCACATTAGGTAATCAAGAAAAGACTCAGAACTCAAATCAGACATTTGACGGTTTATTTCAAAAAATGTATAAAAAAACTCTTTTTTTTTCAAAATAAAAAAAAAAGTGAAATACAATTCATATCATTCTCATCTATACGTGTCTTTCAAAATAATTTCAAAAAAAAGTTAAGGTGTATACATCAAAAAAAAAAAAGGATGACTGAATCCAAAATCAACAAAAGAAAAAGTGATTTATAAAAGAAATTCATTCCGTAGGATGAAATACAGTTCATTTCGTTTTTATCTAGGTATATAAGTTTTTCAAAATAATTTCAAAATAAGTTATGTGAATATACATTGAAAAAAATTATGAATGAAATACCATTTCGTTCTTATCTAACAATCTTTTTCAAAATGATTTCAACAAGTTAATGGGTATACACATTGAAAAAAAATTGTGGATGAAATACCATTTCGTTCTTATATATATATATATTTTTCAAAATAATTTCAAAAAAGGTTAATTTGTATAATTACATTAAGTACATTAAAAAAAAGGAATCACCTTATAACAAGATAAAAAAAAAAGAAGTGACAAAGCCGATCGACGCATTAATAAAAAAAGCGAGTGCAGTAGAAAAAAAAAGAAAAAAGTGATTTGTAAGTAAAAATTCGATTCGTAGGATGACGAATTCCTAGGGGGTGAGGTAGGTGAGAAAAAAGAAAGGTTTTAAAACGCCCTTATCTTTTTTTTTTTTGTTGAGTTAAGTATTACTTATTATGTGTCTTTTTTTTATTATTAATATAGTTTTGTATATGCAGGTATATATATATATGAATGTATGGATTTTCTGTTTTTTTGTTATATATATAATAAATTCAATATATCTATTCAAATTTTGATATAACTGTAATCAAAGTTACTTACAGTTTGACTTTTTGTTTTTTTTTTTTTTTCTTTCAGGAACCAGGAGATCCGTGCGCACGAAGATCCGGTAGCTGTTGATTTTTAATTATTTGTTTTTCTTTTGTTATTTCTTTAATTCTATAATCCCAGGTAATTACAAAAATAAATGCAATTTGATTTAAAAAAAAAATTGTTACGTTCTTTCTTTTTTCGAGCAGTCTTAATTTCAGGTGGGTGTAGGTACAGGTAAGTAGGAATTCTCTTTTTTTTTCTAAGGATGTAAGTACAGGTAAGTAGGATTTCTTTTTTTTTTCTTTTTTTTTTTTAGGGTGTAGGTTAAGGTAAGTGGGATTTTTTTTCTTTTTTTTTCACAAAACCCGGTTTATCACGTATAAACTTTGATTAAAAGGAGTTAAACTATCAACGTTCGGCTTTGAACTTTTACAACAGATAACAAAAATAATTAATTACCAAATACGTTTAATTAATGAGAAGGAAAGTGGTTTAAGAACATTAATAACACGTTTTTATTTTTTATACACAAACAAAAAATGATGATGGTGAGTGGTAGGTATAGATGGCTGGAGAGGACGATGACGATGCTGGCGGTGGGTGTATCGATTGCTATGTGACGGGACGCGTGGTCTACTACCGCGTGGTCACTGACTATGGTAGAGCAGGGATTGCCTTTAGGGGGGGCACGTGGGCTACTACCGCGTGGTCTACCACCTCGTGATGGTGGCGCAAGGATTGCCTTGAGGTGGGGCACGTGGTGGGCAAAAAACTAGTGCCGACAAAATTCGTTGGAGCCCTAAGGCGGATAGGATAAACCCCTTTTGGGTAATTAGATGGTGATCTGATTAGGCTCTTGTGCCTGCACAGACGACTCGCTTCTTGAGTGGTATGCCAGGAGCAAACAAATCACCACTAAATGTGCGCCGACGGTGCTTGTGTGGATAAGGGCCACCAGCGAAGTGCTTTCGTTAGATGTGGGTGCTTCTGACGCTGACGAACGTGCCGCGAGACGGCGCACATCTAAATGATGTACTCGGAGCAAATCCGCTAATGCCAATTCACTGCAAGACGGGGCAATCCTGCTTATGCAGATGCACTTTCCACAAAATGAGGGTGCTGCTGGTGCACTCGGCGGACCAAAAGAAAAAATATAATTTTTCATTTACTTTAAATTTTGTATTAAAGGCTGACTATGTATATGTAGCTGGACGATGCTCGGCAGTGGACGGTCGAAAAGGAAAAAAACATTAATTTTCCTTTTCCGATTCAACTTGCTGAGTTTCGTTTGGCTATGTTGGTACTTTCGTTCGGTTTACGAAAGAATTAAAAAGGCATTGCCAGAAGCTAATTTTGCGTACAGGGTACGGAATTCAATGCGGGCTGTTCACACGTGAGCCGTGACTATAATTGCGGTTGCTCGCAATGGTACCACCAATTAGTGGACTGATTTGTATTGCATTTTAGGCGATCCGCTACAAGGTGTCTTCAGAATAGATATTTATTTCTTGTACTTTTTGTACTTTTGTACAATAGTAGACCTATGTAGTTAAGCCTTAACACGCATTGCTTTAGATATGAAAACAAATGTGGAAAGATGAAACCGATATTACAATAGGTACTCGAAATAGTTTTAGCTTCGCTTCCATTTTGAAATCCGGATTTGTATCCTAATTTAAGAAAAATAAATTAAGTTCCACTTTGAGACGGTAAAAATTTCGCTGAGGGCCACAACAACTAATACCAGGCTTAACGGCTAGAGAATTAATAAATTTGAGAGTGAATAAATTTGCAAATACAAAGAAGAACGGATTTAATTTTTTCACCAAATTCTAATACCGAAATTTGTTGTTTCAAACCAAAAAAATTACAAAAAGTATTTATTTACAAAGGAAGAAAAGTAAAATTCATTCCATAACTATAGGAAGTATTTTTTGTGTTTTTCCTTTTTTTTTTTCTTATTGAAATATAACTTTTTTTTTTTTTGTTTTTTTTTTTTATTGTTGGTTATTATTTATTCAGTTCAGTATAATATCAAACAAAGATAATATAATCCCAGAAATAGAAAAGCAATATTTTAAATATTTACAATAAGAAAACGAAAAAAAGAACTAGAATAAATCGGTGTCATTCTGTAGCGCACTGAAGTGGCTAGAGGCGAATGATCGTACAAAAAATTAAATATTTTTTTAAAGATTGTGTGTGGAGTGCAAACATGTGTATAAAGTCAGCAGGGCAACTCCGAAAGTTCATAAAAAAAATATATAGTCCTGAGCTGCTAATTTATAGCTAATTTGTAACGGACAAAACAAATTTATTGCGCTGTTGGATTTCGAGATACAGGGGTCCTGCTAACTTGCCGTCAAGATAGCAGGACAACTTTCTCAAAAATGCAGATTAACGACCTGAGCGTGGATCAATGTTTAAAAATAAATAATTGCTAATTTGTAACGAAGAAAAAATATTACTTTTTTTTTCGTTTACGAGGTACAGGGTGTCCTGCTAACTTGACGTCGAGTTAGCAGGACAACTTTCTCAAAATGTAGATAAACGACCTGAGAATGGATAATTGTTTAAAAATAGCCGTAAAGAGTGACTAGCGACTCAGCAAAATGTTTACATTCCAAACAATAACAAAACAAATTTTTATAGAGAATTTCATTTTTATTTCCCGTGTAAAACTTTTACTGAGTTCCTAGCCACTCTCTCAAAAAGCACGGCTAATAATGTATTGCTCTAAATAGGGCTCCCAACTCAAGTAACGAAAAATGTTGGTCTAAAATCCGAAGCTTTCTAAATTGATCTGTTCATACTGCATGTAAACGTAAGTAAATGTAACCTTTAGTGGGGTACATATTATCCGTGTTTTTTTGCAGGTTCAGATAAAATTGTCAAAAAAACGACATCTTTTTTTTTTTTTTTTTTTTATTGTAGCAGAATATTAATACATTATTTTCTTAAACTATATTGCACAATTTACAGAGTTTTGGTATAAATCTACCTTACTACTGACAATTTTAATATTTTTTATAAAGAGATCTAGTAAGCAACAATATATTTTGAAGGAAAAGCTACATAAAAACCTTCATTAAAAAGAAACTGGTAGAGTTTAGAGAGTAGAAGGGTGGGCGGTGAAATGATTTATTCAAACCAAGCTTAAAGTTTCACAAACATTTTATAAATCAATAACTTAAGAATGAAGTTACAAAATATGAAATATAGATTTACAAAATAAATGTAGAGTTGATGATAATAATCAACAAGAATCAGAAATTAAATTGAATTAAATAAATAAACAAAAAATATGCAATAATTTAACAAAAAACTATTAAAACAAATATATAAATATGTGAATAAATAATTAAATTAATAAATAGATAATAAATAAATTAATTAATTAATAAATAATAAATAAATAAATAGTTAAATAAATAAATTTTAATTAAATAAATAAATAAATAATTAAATAAAAAAATAAATAAATAAATAAATAAGTAAATAAATAAATAAGTAATTAAATAAATTAATATATAAATAAATAAACAAAAGAAGAATAATAAATAAATATAATGGTAGCTTAATAAGTAAAAATCACAGAAATAAACTAAGAAGCTAGGTTTGAAATTAAGGTATTGTCAGACGAAATGCAGGAAATAACATATCGTTCGTTGAGTCTGGTAATTCTTTGTGATACCAGTTCCATATTTGAAAAAGAGTGAAGTTCAGCTGTCGAAAATGACCACGGTAGCTTAAGAATCATTTTAAGAAGCTTATTTTGAGCTATTTGAAGCCTTTTAATGTGACTACTAGCACAAATCCCCCATGCCGGTGATCCATAAAACATAATTGCTTGAAAAACGGTTTTGAATATTAGAAGCTTATTGTCGGTACTAAGTTTAGATTTGCGGTTTATAAAGGGATACAAAGTTTTTATAGTAATGTTTGTTTTTTTAATTACCTGTTGTATATGCAAACCAAAAGTTAGAGTTTTGTCGAGGTAAGCTCCAAGGTATTTAGTACTTGAACGCCATTCCGTGCTTATCCCACAAACTCGAAGATTATTACTAGGCAGAGAACAGGCTTTTCTTTTTCGAGTGAAAAAGATAGCTTGAGTCTTTGAAGCATTTACTCTAATCTTCCAATCGAAAAAATAATCTTGTAGTATATCAAGTGCAGATTGCAGGTAGGTTTCAATAATAAAACCAACTGAATCTGATGAAAAGATGCAAGTGTCGTCGGCGAAAATAGCCTTTTCGCAGTTAGTTAAGCACGGAAAGTCATAAGTAAAGATGGTATATAAGACTGGGCCTAGAACCGAACCTTGAGGTACACCTGCTGTGATGTTGTAGATGTCAGAGTACCAGTTATTGATTGAAACCTTGAATTTCCTTTCAGACAAAAAAGATTGAATAGATTTTATTAAATACATAGGGAACTTAAGTCTTAAGAGTTTATGTAGTAACGCATCATGCCAAACTGTATCAAATGCCTTCTCAACATCAAGTAATACCATTCCTGTACTTTGGCCCCTACTGAAATTTGATTTAATGTGTTTAGTAATTCGGTGAACTTGATGAATTGTACTATGTTGAGCCCTAAAACCAAATTGTTCAAGTGGTAAAATGTTGTCTCTAGTTACTTGAGAGACAATTCTTCGTTTTAATAACTGCTCAAAACACATCTGAACCTAGCAAAGTCATCAAAGCAAAAATGACCAGCACTATCACAAAACTCAGAAATCGCAATCACTTAGACCGCTTTCACACAAGGAAAATCTTTGGACTTTAGACCAACATTTTTCGTCATTTGAGTTGAGAGCCCTATTTAGAGCTTAGGGTTGAAAACCTTGAATTCTGGAAAAAAAACAGTTATACGAGCTTGTTACATGTCTGGATGAACGCTGGTTGGAAGATTGCCAACTGAAGGCGGAAACTTCGGGTCATCGATCGATATATGCGAAGCTGGATCACTGTCTTTTGGATGACTTTAGTACTGCGCAAATATCCACAATATTTAAATTAAGAGGTGAAATCATGTTTCTCAACTTCCAGCCACACCGGGAAGACTTACCGATATTGTGTCCATTGTGTAATCTGCGCGTTAGAGAGGATATCCTTCATTTTTTGGGAATATGCCCAGTGCTGAAAGAAATTAGGATCTCATACTTTGCAAAATATCTATTGAGTGAAAAGGAAATGGTTGATATTTTAAATGGCTCAAATTGGGACCTTCTCTGCAAATATGCAATCAAGGCACAAAAATATAGGACACAAATAAATAACGAAGAATTTTGAAAGGAGCATGTATATAGTATAGTATGTATGTATATATCGTTTAAAAAAAATTACAATAGCAACTATGTATATTATTTTTACTTTTATTGAGAACAAATTATTATAACACGAAACCTGGCAGACGGCTATTATGCCATGCTTTACTGATTTATTTTGTTATACAAAATAAATCAACTTATATATCTATCTATCTATTTAGAGCAATACATTATTAGCCGTGTTTTTTGAGAGAGTGACCAGCAACTCAGTAAAAGTTTTACACGGAAAATACAAACAAAATTCTCTATAATAATTTGTTTTGTTATTTATTTGGCGTGTAAGCAGTTTGCTGAATTGCTAGTCACTCTTTCAAAAAAACTTGGCTATTTTTAAACAATTATCCAATCTCAGGTCATTTATCTATATTTCTGAGAAAGTTGTCCTGCTAACTTGACTTCAAGAGGTAACTCTTTCTTTTCATCGTTACAAATTAGCAATTTATTATTTTTAAACATTTATCCACTCTCAGGACGTTTATCTACATTTTGGAGCAAGTAGTCTTGCTAACTTGACGTCAAGAGGTAACCCTGTATCTCACAAACGAATCAAAAAAGAAATAATTTTTCTTCGTTACAAATTAGCAATTTATCTACATTTTTGAGAAAGTTGTCCTTCTAACTTGACGTCAAGAGGTAACCCCGTATCTCGCAAACGAAACAAAAAAGTAATATTTTTTCTTCGTTACAAATTAGCAATTAATTATTTGTAAACATTAATCCACTCTCAAGTCGTTTATCTACATTTTTAAGAAAGTTGTTCTGCTAACTTGACGTCAAGTTAGCAGGACACCCTGTATCTCGCAAACGAAAACAAAGTAATATTTTTACTGCGTTACAAATTAGCAATTAATTATTTTTAAACATTTATCCACTCTCAGGTCGCTAATCTACATTTTTGAGAAAGTTGTCCTGCTAAATTGACTTCAAGTTAGCAGGACACCCTGTATCTCGAAATCCAACAGCACAATAAATTTTTTTCCGTTACAAATAAGCAATAATACGCAGGATTTTGTTTTTGGAGGGGGGGGGCTCAGTCTCAATGTTGATGATTTTTGTTTTAAATAATACAAAATAGCAAACAAAATTAAAACCTTTTCTATAATCCAACCACCTTATAGATATTTATAATTTAAAAGAAACATATTGTTTTCATATTAACTTTATTAATCTTAACTTTTTTTTTGTTTTGATATATTTTTGATTTTCTACTATGCTCTATCTATAAGGTGGTTGGATTATAGAAAAGGTTTTAATTTTGTTTGCTATTTTGTATTATTTAAAACAAAAATCATCAACATTGAGACTGAGCCCCCCCCCCCCCTCCAAAAACAAAATCCTGCGTACACTACTGATCACAGGATAATTAATATAAGTAAGGAACTTAATTTCATTGTAAATTACACAGCACCATATCGCATTATTTCATTTGACGATGAGTAACTGATGTTGCTTTCGTCATATAAACTTATTATATGTATAGCTATGTGCATATGTTCAAAATTAAAAGCAAAAACACAGTTTATCTTACACAGCACTAAAAACTAAGTTTGAGCATGTAATTTTTTTGTTTTACAACCAGAAATAAAAGCGATTAATATAAGTAAACGGACTATATTAACACTTAATATCAATACAAATTATGTGCCAAGCCGCACGCGCTCGAAAATCAACTCAAATAAACCCTTTTACTTATTTCAATTAGCTTTTTTTCCAAACTAACAAGAAAAAAACAAATCTACGAAACAAGATCAAAGCAAACGGTAACAATTTTGTCTTCAAGTATCGTTAAAAGCGTATAAAAATCTTCCATCCTGAAAGCTCCCTTATACAATCCAAAGAAAAATATGCATTTGTAAGCATTACCATACCAATGCCACGGTACCTCTGATTTGATGTGCTTATTTTTGGCACACAAAAAGAGGATTGTTAAAGGCTAAAACAGATGTGCAGCAAGTCTGCACGCAGAGCACCACACGAAAC
The DNA here is from genome assembly GCA_949320155.1 of Melangyna quadrimaculata. Lineage (NCBI taxonomy): Eukaryota > Metazoa > Arthropoda > Insecta > Diptera > Syrphidae > Melangyna > Melangyna quadrimaculata. Next base: position 39,329,717 of record OX439486.1, read on the forward strand.
ACATTTGCATAATTTCTGTCATTCATGATGCATAGTTATGTCAGCCAAATACATGAAAGCACAGCGTTGCAGATGTGACACAATAGTGGTGGAACGAGATTTTCTTTGTTGGAAGATGGCAGGATGGTAACGCCGGCTTCATGGATTCTTAAAAGAAAATCACCAACACAAACAATTTGTTTGAAAGAATGGCAGGCGATGTCAATATGAGTAATGCCAAATACCAATTATTTAAGATTTCTTCCTTTGCTGTTGTGGCTGCAATGATGCTGCGCAGCAAATTAAGAAATAGAGATATCGTGCAGCGCTGCGCCGCATGAAGCTCTTGAGTGAATCTGCTCCCATAACAACCTGTGTTATTTAATTTCGCTGCATGGAAAACGCTTCACATCTGTTCAGCACATTACGAATACGGTCAGATCAGTCAGTACGTCTCGAGCCGGTCGAAAGGCATATCATAGTGGGGTGTACGCTTGATAATACGAAAAAATGCACATACAGAAAGTGGTTATTTGAGGGGATTTGAGATATTTTTATATGCAGCAGGCACCCTTTGGAGAAGGAAAGCTCTCCCATAAGGCCTGTACTGCACATATTTGTTGGACAGAGTATAGCGACTGTTTTTTTTTTATGTGAAAGGGTAATAATATTGGATTCGTTCGTATAATTAGATAAATGGTAGAATTGAAAGAGTTCAGAGAAATTAAACGCGGTATGCTTTTTTAAGTTGAATTGGAAAATAATAACACCTTCTTATTAAATCAGATGTCTTTTATTTGAAATAAAATCGTTGGAAACGCGCGGTTAAAACTGTTCGGTTATGTTTATTCGAGATATCTTAACTAATCACATAAAATGTCATCCGCTAGAGGCTTTAATCAATGAGGGTAATGTAGCTGTGTTAACTTGACCCAACAACTGTCCGATTTTTTCTTTTTTTCGTAAAAGATGACCAATTAAATGACCACTTTTGACCACCCACAGTTTTCGAAAAAATCGATTTTGAAAAATGGGGGCCAAAAGAACGCTGCCCCCAAGAAACCGATTTTTACAAATTTGAAAAATGCTTTAAATTGTTTTTTTTTTTAACATTAATGACCACCCTTTAACTTTTTTGACCACCTCTAGAAATATTTATTTTTAATTTAAAAAAAAAAAAATATCATTTTTGTTTTTCATTTTCCTTAGTTTTTTTTTTGTATTTTCAAAGTTCAAAAGATGGCAACTGTTTTTTTTTTGAATTTGAAAAGATGACCATTTGGAAAAAACACAATTATGGAAGATGACCATCCCTTAAAATAGCTCCAACTTTTGAACAAAAATTTTGTTTTTAATTTTGAAAGATGAACATCTTGAAAAAACACAATCAACAATGACCACCCTAAAGAAATATTCTAACTCATCCCTTAAAATAGCTCTAACTATTGAATGAAAATTTTATTTTTAGTTTTGAAAGATGACCATCTTGAAAAACATAATTATCTACAATAACCAACCGTAAGAATTATTCTACCTTAACAAAAAATATTTTTTTGCAAATTTTAAAAGATCATAATTTGGAAACACAATTATCGAAGATGAACATCCCTTTAAAATAGCTCTAACTTTTGATCTTGGAAAACATAATTATCTACAATGACCATCCTTAAGATATATTTTACCTTATAACAAAAAATATTTTTTTGCAAAAAATATGAACATTGGAAAAAAATAAATTATCAAAGATGGCCAGCCCTTAAAACTGCTTATTATTTTTAAAAGATGACTTTCTTAAAAAAAAACAGAATTATCTTTAATGACTAGTTTTAGAAATATTCCTTGACCATCATAATTAAAATTCTGAATAATCCTTCACTTTAACATTGCAACAATTTTGAATAATAGGGATTGGTTTGTGAAGTTTTTCTCAGAATAAGAAATTTGTCTACCCGTAGGTACCGTCATCGCCATTCTGAAATGCATGGGGTTTTCCAAGCTATGTGTTGTTGTAAAGTGCGTACTTCACAACATTACCTTATCATCTTCCCTTATTCCATTCTAATTCAATCCACTTCAAATTCCCACAGTCATCATTTCCTTTTGATTTGATTGACCAATATCCGACCCACTTATAATTCCCATATTCATCATTTCCTTTTAATTACCTACAAAAATTCCATTTAACTCCAATGTTGTTAACCACGCGATCAACGATCGCTCCACTTAAACCAAACCCATTCACTTTCCCAATCCATTAGACTTCTCCAATTTCTTTGCCTGCTACACTGAAACCAAACCCAAAATTCCCAGTTCATCATTTTCCATTTTTCTATATTCAACAATCAATGCACTCCCTTTTCAAACCCATTAAACGTGCATTGAACCCTATAGCAACTACAAACAAACACACTTGTGCTCATGTTGCATATTTTCTGTTTCGTCGTGTCGGGTGACGAGCCATCGATGTGACACTCTGTTTCGGACGGTTGTCGCTAAAAGATCTCTTTTTTCTCTTCACTGATTGTTGTTACAATTCCTTTACTAGATTTCTTATTTAAACTTAATTAAAAGTAATAACAAAATAACTCGATGTAAATCTGTATTTAAGTAAAAAAAAAAATAGTTAAAATAAATTAAGTTAAATAAACATTGTTTTTTTTTGAAAGACAAAAGCACATCAAAAACATAACACCTGTAAAAGGTAAGACCCCTTTCGAGAATCGTGCTTCTCGAATCGAAAAACATAAAAAGCACAACAAAAAATTGGTGTCAAGTGTGGGGTTTGCCTGAAAAGTGTTAAAGTGCTACGTGACCATTAATTACTAAATTTAACCGAACACGTGAAAACCGGAAACAAAGGTGTTTAAGAATATTTGTTTGTAGTGAACATTAACAAAAAACAAACAAACCTACCAGAAATCTTATCTTAAATCTCTGATTATCTTCAAAATCTATACAAATAAATATAACAAGTGAAACCTTCCTTTTTAGAGAACATAATAAATAAAAAAAAAAACTGATATTCATAAATGTGAAAATAAATAAATAAATCGGGTGGCACAACGGCTCATGAAGAACCAGGGCCTAGTGACTAACAACTCGCAACCATTCCTGTGTGCGCCTTTTGACAGGAATGGAAGGGACTTACAATTTTATGCCGAATCCGAACGGCTAGACGAGAAGCACTTATTCGTGACAAGTGATACTCTTGGAGGATTTGTCAATTCCTCGCAAGAGGCAGTAGCCCTGAAAAAAAACTTTTTAGTTTTTAGGTGGACGAGGCTGGGAAGCGCTACGGGCTACTAAATGTGAAAGCAAAAGACAATTCATCTTTAACCTACTAGATCTTCAGCAGCATCAGCATTCATCTTTAGCCAACCATCGTCCACACTATAAGATATAATTTTTAATATTTAATTAAATAAGAGACAAGAAAAAAAAATTATATTTTATTTACTACTTACTTTTACTTACTTATTATTACTCATTATCATTACCTTTTTTACCTAATTTTTGTTTTGCAATTGCATTCATTTTTTTTTATAATTTAATTAAATTTTGTTCATTATAATAATTAGCAGTTTATGTCTAAACATAAGAGTATCGAAATATACGACTCCGAAGATTCAGATTCCAGTACCATTAAAGATTCCTCTTCCTCTGAAACCACTAATTTCTTTCCTGAAACCGAAACAGAAATGGCTCCAAAACTCGACCGATCTTTCGCTCTAAAATTAATCCCCGAATTTGATGGGAATAGAGCGAATTTACACAAATTCCTAAATGCGTGCGATTTGATATCCGAAGATATCACCACTGCCGAAATTCCTATCCTTCTCCTAATTGTAAAAACTAAACTTACTGGCCCAGCTTACAATATAGTAAAATATACGGAATTCACCACCTGGGAATCCCTCAAGGAAAAATTAGTCCAACAATTCCTAGAAACCAAATCTCTGTCCCAACTCCAATTGGAACTGATACACATAAAGCAAAGAACAAACGAGACAGTGCGTTCTTATTCCAATAGATTGGAACAGACTTTAGCTAATTTGAATGATGCTTGTATAGCTAGTGAAGGCGCCGAAAGTTCAAGCGTTTTTATCAATCTCAACAGTAAAACGGTTCTAAAAGCTTTTGAGAGAGGTCTTAATCCTAAAATAAGCCTCATCATCAAAGCTTCTAGATTTACTACCCTGAAGGAAGCCATAGAAGCTGCCGTACTAGAAGAAAAAAGTGCATATAATAACCAAACTACTTCATATAACTCGTTTCAATCAAAACCTAAAAATCCCATCTCTTGTAATTTTTGTAAGAAAACTGGCCATAGCATCGAACAGTGCTATCTAAAGAAAAATAAGGAACAGCTTCCTTCATTCAAAAGTGAGGTAAAGAAAGTAACTATTACTTGTAGTTACTGTAAGAATCTCGGGCATCATATAAACGAATGTCAAAAAGGGAATATAATAATAATAAAAAAAATAATAAAAATACTAATTCTAATTCTAATTCCTCCTCAACTGTAAACAAACATTCGGAAAACCGTTCAGAGGCCGAAACCAGTGATAGAAATAGATAAAATAAAACCAGAACTACCCATCGACTTTAATATAATTCATTCCCTATCTGGTATAACTGATTCTGTTATCCGTACCAAAGGAGTTATACAACTTCTTATTAATCTTCCTAAAAACGTTACAATTTCTTACCCTTTCCATGTAGTAGATAAAAACTTTCCCATCAGTACCGATGGAATAATAGGTAACAATTTCTTGGATGACCATAAAGCTCAAATAAATTATGGCACCAAAATACTTACCTTCTCATGGGAAAACTACCTAATCGACTTTGATCTTATTCCTTCTAATCTAGTTAATATCCCTCCTAAATCCGAAATCATTGTTCCAATCCTCAAGGAAATTAATGTGGATAGTATATGCCTCTCCCAGCAATTCCCCAATGGATTATATATTGGCAATAGCATTACTCCTGCCAATAGTTCTATCTCTTACATATCCGTCGTTAACTCCTCTGAATCCCCCATTGAGTTTAATACTGATGATATAGTATTTGACGAAGTCTCTAATTACAATATTTTGCAAATTCAACACTATCCTGCTTCTTATGAAAGAATTAAAACTATACAAGACCTAGTCGTGACTGACCACATGACCAAAAACGAAAAGGACTCTATTTTAGATTTATGCTGCTTGTACAGTGACTTATTTTTTATAAAAGGAGATAAATTAACCCATACCTCCTCTGTACAACATCCTTTCATAACACAAGATGCAACACCTACATATATAAAACCCTACAGGTTGCCGGAAGCACAACGACAAGAAGTGGATAAACAAATACATGAGATGATGGACGATAATATTATCCAACCATCGAATAGTCCGTGGAATTTCCCACTTATTGTCGTTCCGAAAAAACCTGATAAAAATGGTAACAAGAAATGGAGAATCGTCGTCGATTTTCGCAAACCCAACGACAAAACCGTCGGTGACGCATACCCGTTACCTAACATTACTGATATTCTGGATCAGTTAGGGAGTTCAAAGTTCTTCTCAACTTTAGATCTAGCCAGTGGCTTCCATCAAATCGAAGTTCGCCCGGAAGATAGAGAAAAGACCGCTTTCTCTTCTCCTTTTGGTCATTACGAATTCATTAGAATGCCTTATGGATTAAAAGGAAAGGTGCTCCAGCCACCTTCCAAAGGTTAATGAATAATGTTTTGACTGGACTTCAAGGTATAAAAACTTTCGTTTATATGGATGACATTGTGGTCTATGGTAAGACTTTAGAAGAACACAATTCAAAATTAAGAGAAATCTTCGAACGTCTTAAAATGCATAACTTAAATTTGCAACCTGATAAATGTCAACTTTTGCGAACTGAGCTCACATATTTAGGACATGTCATAAACGAATCCGGTATTAAACCTGATCCACAAAAAATCGAATGTGTGAAAAATTTCGCACAACCCAACAACGCAAAAGAAATAAAAAGCTTCCTGGGTCTTGCAGGTTATTATCGGCGCTTCATAAAAGATTTTGCAAACATTTCTAAACCTCTTACTAATCTTTTACGAAAGGATGTTCGCTTCGACTGGACTCCTCTTTGTTCAAATTCTTTTGATGGATTAAAAGAAAAACTTATTAATCCACCACTCCTCCAATATCCCGATTTTACTCAAAACTTCATTCTTACAACGGATGCTAGTGACTTTGCTATTGGTAGTGTCCTTTCACAAGGTGAAGTTGGTAATGACCTTCCTATCTCTTATGCATCACGAACTCTTAATAAAAATGAAAAAAAAATATTCTACTACAGATAAGGAACTTTTGGCTATCGTTTGGTCAGTCAAACATTTCCGACCATATCTGTATGGAAGAAAATTTCAACTTTACACTGATCATAAACCGCTAGTTTATATACACAATTGTAAAGACATAAATTCTAGAATGATGAGATATCGCCTAAAGCTCGAGGAGTTTGAATATGAAATCATTCACAAAAAAGGTGAACAAAATACAAATGCAGATTGCCTAAGCAGAATTGCAAAAGTGACGCTTCGTTCAGATACAAAACCGTCTTCTAATTCTTCTCAAGATTCGTCTTCTGCAACATCTTCTACTTCATCTCCTATCCCATTTACTATATCGTCTCCTACATCGTCCGAAAATACTAACTCCTAAAATCCTAAATCTTGTTCTTCACCAGCAAATGCAAATTCGTCTTCTTCAATGTCAATTACTAATTCTTGTCCCCCATCCATAAATTCAAGTTCGTCTTCAACATCTTCAATTCCTAATTCTTGTTCAAAGTCTTCAAATAAAAATAAAAATTCTAATTCTTGTTCAAAATCAATTCCTTATTCTTGTTCAAATTCTTCAAATAAATATACGGATTCTAATTCTTGTAAAACGCCTTTAGTCATAACTACTAATTCTTCGAATACTCCTTCATCAAAACTAGATCTGACAGAAAATGAAATCAAAACTATTCTTAAGGAATTTCATTTAAATCCCATTGGAGGACACTGTGGTGTCAACAGAACCTTTAAACGTATAAAATTATATCATAGTTGGAAAAATATGTTTCAAGATATAAAAAACTATATTAAAAATTGCGAGCTCTGTCAGAAAAACAAAGTAACAAAATATACCATGGAACCTATGGTTATAATTTCAACTTCCAAATATCCCTTCGAAAAAATTTCTATCGACATCGTTGGTCCCTACCCTATAACTAATAATAATAATAAATATCTTTTAACATTCATCGATGACCTTACAAAATACACTGATGCAATTCCTTTACCAAATCAAGAGGCAAATACAATCGCCGAAGCATTCGTCAAAGAAATAATATTACGATATGGCACACCCAAACACGTGTTGTCAGACCAAGGCCAAAATTTCCTAAGCGACATATTCAAAAATGTATGCAAACTTCTTAAAATTAATAAACTCCAAACTACTGCATACCGACCTCAATCAAATGGCTCTTGCGAAAGAAGTCACAGAAACTTCGTGGAATATCTCCGTTGTTTTATCAATAAATCTCAAGACGATTGGGACAACTGGATTAAATATGCCGTTTTCGTCCATAACACGACTCCTAACACTTCTACTTCGTACACTCCATTTGAACTAATGTACGGTAGACAAATTGAACTTCCTTCTGGGGTAACAAAAACCCAGAAATCTGTTACAATTACGATTTGTATGCCAACGAACTTAAATCAAGGCTTCAACATTATCATCAAATCGCTAGAGATAAACTTCTGAAGAGTAAGGAATCTTCAAAACTACAGTACGATAAAAAACAAAATCCTGGAGACTTTCAAATAGGAACACTTGTTCTACTCAAAAATGAAAGTAATCCTAAAAATAAAAATAAAAAGCTTCTTCCTCTTTGGTCAGGACCTTACGAAATCTTATCTAAGTCAGGATTAAACTCCGACATTAAAATTAAAAATAAAATAGTTAAAGTCCACAACAATAATTGAAAAATGTTTTCAAGTTAATTAAAAACTTCAATCTCATTATTCTTTCCAGAAATGGAGAAACCTATAATCGTGATTTTCATCTTTAAAATAATCTTGAGTTACCAAATGATGATCAACAACGAGCAACTGTATGAAACCATCGATTTGAAAAACAAGACAGGAATATATTACGAACACGTTGGTAACCTTAAGCTTTTACTAACCTTACCGAGCTCAACTTCCAATATAACTCAATCTTACTGACCTATGAAAAAATTCATTCTTCCTGTAAACAACTTCTTTCTTCACACGAAAACTTATCCCAATGCGAATCCCTTCCTACCCTTTCTACGTTGGTCCTTGATCGAATAAAATCACAGGATCAAATTATTAACAAATACTTAGGAACCACCATAAAATCTCGAATACAAAAGAGAGGATTAATAAATGCTATTGGTTCTATATCAAAACAACTATTTGGCACCCTCGACGACGAGGATGCAAAAACTTTTTCTCGTCATATAAATAAACTTAACCAACAACAACATTATGAATCCCAATTAAACGAAAAACAAATTTCAATATCAAAAAATATCATCCATCAATTAAACCTTACAAACGACCAAATTATTAAAATAGAAGAAAAGATTGAAGAAACCAATAAAATCATTTATCAAATAAGCAAAAACTCAAATAGTAACAACATAATAAATAAATCCTTTCTTCAACTAAACGAACTTTTTACGATGTTCAACTCCTTATCAGAATATTACTATTCAACCAAAGATCACCTCCTTGACGCTATTTACTCCGCAGCCCATGGAAAACTTCATCTATATTTTATTGATCCTTCCAAGCTCACCGAAGAAATTAAAAAGATACAATTGCTCTTTCCAGAAGAAAATCGCTTACCACTTCCTCTACAAGAGCAATATATAGACACACTTTTAAATCTCTTAGAAACACATGTTTTTAGTTCATTGACAACCAAATTAATTTTGTATTAAAAATTCCTCTTACTTCTCCCAAAAACTATAACATTTATAAAATGACTAGTATACCAAATCTCATCGAAAACAAAACCTATGCAATTATAATCCCTGAAAAACCTTTTCTTATCGTTGACTCAGAAAAACAATCGTACTTTCTCTATGATAAACATGACTTAGACAAATGTCAAACAACTACAAAAAATAATTATTTTTGCGAAAGAAACACACCTATCCTTTTCACATCTTCAAGCAGTGCCTGCGAACTGAATTTACTTTCCATTCTTCCAAGTGAAATCAGTAATTGTAATATTCAGTTAATGCAAATATATCACCCCATTTTCCTACAGCTAGCAGACTCCAATTCTTGGATTTTCGTTTCCCCAAATCCAGAAAATCTTATGATTAAATGCCAAAATCTTAACTCTCAAATAAACATAAATGCAACTGGTATTCTTAAAATCCAACCAAACTGTATTGCAAATATATCAATCCTTAAGCTCCAAATCAAATTTCGAAACAAAAACTAATCTTAACTTTATTTCATCAAATCCTTACCTTTCATTCAATATAACACCACCTCAATTTGAGAAAATTCCCAGTTATGCTACAAAGTCTTTTAATATACATAATCAGATTGAAGACCTTAATTCTATCAGTAAGAATATAGACAACCTACAAAATTCTCAGTTTGTGTATTCGAACACCGATAGTGAAAATAAAAACACTTCAATCGTGTTATTCCTTTTAATGATTTTCGCCGTATTCATAGTTATAATAATATTGCTAATGCGGAATATGAGAAAGAACTCTATACATAATAAAAAAGAAACGGAATCATTACCACTGCCAGAAATAAAAGTTGATCCAACCTCAGTAACATCATTAAAAACTGAACCAATACCAAAACCTCGCCTAGCCCCATCAAACCTATCTCGTTCACTCCCAATTCCATCTTCTCACAACAAAGCCGAAACTCGCACCACTCCAAGGTACAAGTTTCGTTCTTAAGGGGGGAGATGTTGTAAAGTGCGTACTTCACAACATTCCCTTATCATCTTCCCTTATTCCATTCTAAGTCAATTCACTTCAAATTCCCACAGTCATCATTTCCTTTTGATTTGATTGACCAATATCCGACCCACTTATTATTACCATATTCATCATTTCCTTTTAATTACCTACAAAAATTCCATTCAACTCCAATGTTGTCAACCACGCGATCAACGATCGCTCCACTTAAACCAAACCCATTCACTTTCCCAATCCATTAAACTTCTCCAATTTCTTTGCCTGCTACACTGAAACCAAACCCAAAATTCCCAGTTCATCATTTTCCATTTTCCTATATTCAACAATCAATTCACTCCCTTTTCAAACCCCTTAAACGTGCATTGAACCCTATAGCAACTACAAACAAGCACACTTGTGCTCATGTTGCATATTTTCTGTTTCGTCGTGTCGGGTGACGAGCCATCGATGTGACACTCTGTTTCGGACGGTTGTCGCTAAAAGATCTCTTTTTTCTCTTCACTGATTCTTGTTACAATTCCTTTACTAGATTTCTTATTAAAACTAAATTAAAAGCAATAACAAAATAACTCGATGTAAATCTATAGTTAAGTAAAAAAAAAAATAGTTAAAATAAGTTAAGTTAAATAACCATTGTTTTTTTTTTGAAAGACAAAAGCACATCAAAAACATAACACCGGTAAAAGGTAAGACCCCTTTCGAGAATCGTGCTTCTCGAATCGAAAAACATAAAAAGCACAACAGTGTCACCGGAAATGATCTCTTACTGACCTTTCGGCGCGAATAACTTCGTCGCGGAAAATGTATTCTTATTCCGAGAAAAATTTCAAACTCCAATACCTGTTATGCAAAATAAATATTTTTTGTTGAGTTAGAATAATTCTTAAGGGTGGTCCTGGTCATTGTAGATAATTATGTTTTTCAAGATGGTCATCTTTCAAAATTAAAAACAAAATGTTTGTCCAAAAGTTAGAGTTATTTTAAGGGATGGTCATCTTCGATAATTGTGTTTTTCCAAATGATGATATTTTAAAACTGCAAACAAATATTTTTTGCTGAGTTAGAATATTTCTTAAGGGTGGTCATTGTAGATAGTTTTGTTTTTCAAGATTTTCATCTTTCAAAATTAAAAACAAAATGTTTGTTCAAAAGTTAGAGCTATTTTAAGTGATGGTCATCTTCGATAATTGTGTTTTTTTCCAAATGGTCATCTTTTAGAATTGCAAACAAATATTTTCGGTTGAGTTAAGGGTGGTCATTGTTGATAATTATGTTTTTCAAGATGGCCATCTTTCAAAATTTAAAACAAAATTTTTGTTCAAAAGTTAGAGCTATTTTAAGGGATGCTCATCTTCCGCAATTGTCTTTTTTCCAATGGTCATCTTTTAAAATTCCAAAAAAAAAGGGTGGTTATTATAGACAATTATGTTTTTAAGATGGTCATCTTTCAAAACGATAGCGTTTGGACGACAGCTATATTTGACTGAATTTGAATGATTGAGTACCCGCGCAGAAAAAAAATTAAGTTTTCGACAAAAAACTAGAGAGTTTTATATAGATTCTGACAAGGAACTAACAAGGGTTAGCAAAGGCTAGAACAAAGGCCTTGGCAATTATGAACCCTTTTGTCTCGTCCGTCAGGCAAAACAAACAAACTGCGGCAGCAAGTAGAACAGTTGTCAAAAAATATCGTACGCTCTATTTTCTATATGCCCACAATGCAGCTGTACAGCTTGATAATTTTTGTTGATCAATTCCAAATTATATCCCTCTTATTTACACATTTTCACATTCATTCAGTATTTTTTGTTGTAAAAAAACTACCTTTTTCAATAATCAAATAACACAAAAACAATGAAAACAGAAATTATTTTTTTCCGCGCAGTAGATTTTTTTTTTCTCCTATTGAAAATGTGAAAGCTGCACGCCAAAGTTAAAAGTTGACCAACTTGTGCAATACGATGCGATAGCAGCTGCGCCGCATTGTGTTGAGAACATTGAATTTGTGTGTATCAAATATTTTGATAAATACTGCAGCACCAGTTGCAAATGCCGCTACTTCTTCATTTTTTTCAGCCAGTTAAGTGGGACTTGATCCCGCTATCTTGTGCTTGTCACTCTTATGCGCTACCCGCACTAGGCTTACTCACTTTAAAAATATTCCATGTCAAAAGTGAATAAGAATAAGTAACAAATACATACAGAATATAACAGGATTTTATGTGTGCTTTTTAGGTAGAACAACTTAGAACCGGTTTTCTGTTCTTACTTGTCTGACGTTCCTCACAAATCGGTGCTGTTCTGATCTGACTAACCGAATCCCGTGTGATATGAAAAAGAAGACAAAGGAAAGAGAGAAAAATGTGTCGTATGATACTTAAATTACAAGGGGCTTATACAAATTTTTTTTTTGGTATACAAGAGTCATTCCTAATGAGATACCGAAACATATCCAACAAGTTTTAACTAGGGAGGGCCTTTCGAGTGTTTGAAAAGTTTCCCTCGTCCAAATTGTTTGTACTGAAATCCAGCAAGGGCTTGTGAAGTGTCTGACAAGTTTTCCTTGTCTAGATTTTCCCCACTCAAAACTTACTAGGGCCTTGTTCAAACTAGACAAGAACTTGAAATTATTTCTGCCGGGTACCCACTGTAATTTGACATCTTTTTTTTATTTGATATTTGTTGACAAATTTTATGTTGAAATGTTTCGGCGCAGACATTTTCTTATTTAAGAAAGTGAAAATGAAAGTGAAAATGAAAGCGAAAAATGGACAAAAAGTACAATTATATGAATAGGACGAGTGTTGAGAGACAAGTCAATACTAATCAAGAGATTGCGGGAGATTGTCCAAAAGAATGAGTAAAAATCGTATTTATATTAATTTGTAAAAATACTACGATCAAATAATTTTTATTTTATTGCAATTATTTCACTTGTATACAAAACAACACAAAAAAACATTTCGTTGACATTATGACAGTCAGTTTGACAATTCAACTACAGTTTGAGAGTATCAAACGCTCTCAAATTGTAATCGACAAACGACACGATAGTGGAAGAGTTACGTGAAGCAAATTATGAACGATCTCGTCGAAGATCATCGTTTTGACGATTATCGTTTTAAATTAGCCCCCAGGTCGAGACTCAACGATTACATAGATACAAATACTTCAGGTAAATTATTAAGCAGCTCGGACTGTCTCATTCCCGATTAACAATCTTGATGTTTCCGTGTTGTCCGGGGACAGTTCGATTTTAACGAGCAGGTACCTTTACTATATTCAATATTTTGACAGATATTGCGGTTTCGGTTGGAACTCCGTCTCCACTGTGTATCATAGCAGTTCTATTGTATATAATGGGCCTCATGGATCCTGCAGACAACTCATATTTTAACTCTAACTTTTTGTATTTTGGCGCTAAATATTAAATGGCAACAAGGTTCGCTAAGGTTGTTTTGAGACAATTTTCGTTTCATTCGCATAAACGGCAAATGCAACAAGAAACTTTTCGAGCTGCACAGCGACAACGACCTAAAAAGCGTGGAATCTGAACAATGGCCTGAAATAAAATACAGGGTCATCTGAAGATGATGAAAGTTCCAGGCCGACTAAGCTTGAATCCGCACCGTTTCTCAGGTGGCTAAGCACTGAGGCTTAGTAGGCTTGGTATGGTTGAAGTCAAGATCCACTGAAGTGCCAACTTAAGTGAGTAAGTGGTCACCATCCCAATTAACAATCAATTAAAACGATCAAGAAGTAATTAGGTGATCGCCATCTCAAATAAGTTAAAACATCCAAGAAAAATTAAATTATTTGCACATTTTGATGATTAAAACAAAATTATAATATGCATTCTTGACACTTACTTGTCAATGTACTGCGTCAGCCGTACATATGCAATACACGCTGCGTCTTCTCCCAACAAATGAACATGTGGGTTGAGTATAGTTGTATTTATGGCCTTGCAGTTCTTACCGAGGACTTTTGAAGGGAAAAAGAGAATTTAATGGAATATTAAAATTTATTCTGTAAAGAGAAATAAACAGGGTGTCCCTTAATTCGTCAATAGTATTCTAGGGCATGATTATTGGGTGTATTCTAAGAATAAAATTGTTCAACATGGGCCAATCTCCAATTTTGATATCATTTATCGGGGTTTTAAGAAAAGATGTATTTTGGTGTACCCTGACCCATGTCAACGGTATTTGCGCTGTTAGTAATAATGATAGAAACTTTGTTTAGACTTTTATTTTTAGAAGAAATACCAGCGTTTAAATAAATTTTATATCTTTTCTGAGTCTTAAGATATTCAGTTTTTAGCCTGTTCCATTTTTCCTGCCCATGCTAATTTTTTGACTTTGGGGTCAATTTTCTCCAAAAAATGCGTAATCAACATGTTGTTTTAATAATTTTTTTGAATGAACGTAACAATATTAAAAATAAAAGTTCGAAACAAGTTTGCGAAAAACCCATAGATTTTATGATTATTTGGAAAAACAGCGGCAGGTAAAATTTAAAAAAAATAAGCTTTAAGCTCGAAAAGCTATGAATAAAAAATGATATGTGTGGTTATCGATAATTGTATTTATGTGTGAACTAAAACAGTTATAATAGGCGTCCGAATGAGTCCTCTTTGATTTTTTGTGCATGCTAGAGCCCGTTTTCGTATTTCACCAATATTGATATTAATTATTTTAGCTACTGCCTCACTTCTGAGGACGCTTTGAGCATACTCTCTTCTAATTCACTTTGCTATTTTGGTTGAATAAATGATTTATTTCATTCTTCCCCATTCAAAAACATCCAATATTATAGGGTCAGGTGATCCTGCAGACCATTGAACTGCCCTAACTTTTTCCCATCCAACGATTACTTCATCTTGTCAATTTTTAACCTCTCGAGCAAAGTGGGCTGAAGCACCATCAAGTTAGGAAAAAGATGAAGCTAGTTGAACCTATGGAATGTTCTGATAAATCATTTTGCAACAACTGCAGATAGTTTTTAGAATTCAACTTAAGTGGCTACTAAAATTAGCATGTATTCAAACCAAAAAATGTCAGAGTGCGCCCGTTATAACTGTTTTAATAAGAAACATACTTACAAAATTATCTTAAACCACACAAATAATTCTTTGGGTGCCGGGCCATAGAGATATTCCGGGATATTGTAAAGCCGATGAACTTGCCAGAAATGGAACTCTAATGCCCGTTTTGCCTAACAGGTGGAACACAGGTATACCGATCGCTACGTGTAAACTTTTGCTAAAACAAAACTCTGCAAGGAAAGCAAACTCTAGATGGACAAACCTTACTACATGTCTGGCCATAAAAGAAATCTGGCCATCGCTAGACCCTAGGCGCTCTAAAAGTTTGCTATCACTTAGCAGATCACAAATTAGCTCCGTAATAGGTGTCATAACAGGACACTGCCTTATAGGAAAACACGCCACAAGACTTGGCGTTTTCTCAAATGACTTCTGTAGAAGTTGCATGGACGAAGAGGAGGAGGAAACAATTCCTCACCTCCTCTGCACATGTCCTGCTCTTTCACAGAGGCGCAGACTCCATCTGGGGGACTACTTTTTCAATGATCCAAGCGATCTGGCTAATACAGACATACAATGTCTCTCTCGCTTCATAAAAAGCTCCGAATGGTTTTCGTAATGAGGATAATCTCCTCATTCCTATCATGTGGTATCACAACGGACCTAATTATGGTCTAAGTGTGTCAGCCGTTTTCCTGACAGCCACTTTAACCTAACCTAACCTAACACAAATAATTTTTATTCATAGATTTTCAAGCTTAAAGCTAAAAAAAAACATTTATTTTCAATTTTACCTGCCACTGTTTTTCCAAATTATTATAAAATCTATGGGTTTTTCGGCAAACTTGGTCCTGACTTTTATTTTAAGTATTGTTACGTACATTTAAAAAAATTAATAAAACATCATCTTGATTACGCATTTTTTGGAGAAAATTGACCCAAAAGTCAAAAAATTAGCATGGGCAGGAAAAATGGAACAGGCTAAAAACTGAAAATCTTAAGACTGAGAAAATATATAAAATTTATTTAAACGCAGTTACAAAGGCTGGTATTTCAGCGCAATTATCGTTAACATAGGTCAGCGTACACCAAAATAAGACTTTTTTTAAATCCCCGATAAATGATATCAAAATTGGAGATAGGCCCTTACTGTAGAACAATTTTTTTCTTAGAATACCCCCAAAAATCATGCCCTAAAATACTATTGACGAATAAAGGGACACCCTGTATAATACAATAAGTGCTGGAAGCCATTGGTTTTTAATATCAGAAAAATCAGCAATTGCTTGGCATTAATCATAATATGCACCACCTGCACTATTCTAAAATCTAAAAAAAAGAAACTTACCGTTTTCGAAGTAAAATTTATGAAAATCAATCCCTTCGACTAGATTTCCCAAAGCTTCTGGCTCAAACGCTGTCAAATGAGGGTCACAAATTTTTCTATAAGAAATAAAAAAGGGAAGAAAGG
>OX439486.1:39348933-39351433 GCA_949320155.1 Melangyna quadrimaculata
ACGATTTAAATGGTCTACAAGACTGTCTAATCACTCTTCAAACACAAAATATAATGGTGACGTGAATGCTCGAATAGGTAACAATCAGATAGTCACGGATGAATGTTATTTTATAGGGACAGACATATTGAGTGCCCGAAATTCGAAAGACCAAACTGTTAACAGAAATGGCCGACTATTCATGGAAATGTGTCAAGCAAATGACCTATTTATACTTAATGTGTGTAGCAAAAATGATTCTCTAAGTGAATTTACATTCATTGGAGGATCGGGAAAATCTGTGATTGATGTTTGTGCAGTATCTAGTGAATGGATGAAGATGAATCTATCTTTTGAAGTAGGAGTGAAAACGTTCTCTGACCACATGCCACGTTTTGTAGAACTCAGCCTTAATAATGTTGCTGCACACCATGAAATACCGCTTCCTCCAAAACTTATGTGGAAAGATAATTTAAGTTCATTGTATAGAACCAAATTATTAAGCAAAATCGAGAGCACCAATGTGACAACTTTAGAAAATCTTGCTGTAGAAAAGATATGTTTCTTAAACAATTGTATAAAGCAAGTTGTGCCTGTGAAAAACTTATCAAAAACTTCCAAATGTCGACAGAAATGGTTTGACCAGGAGTGCTTGACTTCAAGAAAAGTTGCATTTGATCTTCTTCGGAAACTAAAGAATGCAATCGGTGATCGTAGCGATTCCTTAAGAACAAGATACATAACAGCAAATAAACACTATAAAGAACTATGTCTTATGAAACGCAAAAATCATTTTAGTTCAATAGCTTTAGAACTCTCTCACACAAAAAATAGTAAGAGTTTCTGGGAAATAATAAAATCGCTTAATGGCCTACATTTTATTTGTGGGATTCACCTATCGGCTGGAAAACTAGCTGAGCACTTAAAGGTCTTGTTAAATCCATACCACTCGAAAGAGTGCAACTTTCAATATGCTGAACCCTATATAACCAATGACCAACTTGATAGTGAAATAACCCTAAGTGAACTTCAACTGAGTCTCTATACTACTAAAACCAGAAAAGCACCAGGGCCTGACCGAATTTCTAACGAATTCTATAAAAACGCGCCACACGAGTTCCTAATACATATGCTTGATGCTTTCAATTTTATATGTAATAAAGGCAACGTCCCACAGTTGTTCAAGGATGCCATCGTATATCCGATCTACAAAAAAGGTGATGTTAACTTGTCTACGAACTATCGGGGGATATCGTTCATGAACTCAGCAGCCAAAATCTTTTCCTCAATTCTCCTAAATCGAATAAATGAATGGATCGATAGAAACGATGTTTTGAGTGAGTACCAAGCAGGCTTTGGTAAGGGATATTCAACGATAGACAACATTTTCACTCTAACAACCATCGCCCAGTTCTTTTTAAGGCAAAACAAAAAGATGTACATGTTCTTTGTTGACTTTAAAGCAGCTTTTGACTCAATTGACCGCCACGCTATGTTTTACATACTGTCACAAAAAGGAATGTCTACAAAACTGCTTAAGAACCTCAAAAATATGTACAAAAATACTCGTCAAACTGTGTGGGATGGAAAATTCACCTCAGAATGGTTCGGAACAACATCAGGAGTGAAGCAAGGGTGTCTTTTGAGCGCAGTCTTGTTTTCATTGTTCATTGATGATATTTCTGCTCATCTGCCTGCTGGTATAAGTATAGCTGATATCAAAACAAAAGTACTACTTTACGCTGATGACATCGTTTTGTTAGCTGAATTTCCACATAGCATGCAGTTGATGATCAATAAACTCAATGAATTTTGTAAAACCTGAAACCTTGCAGTAAATTTAGAAAAATCAAAGATTATGATTATCCGTAACCGACAAACAAAACTAGGGATACACGAAAAATGGTTCTTTGATGGCCAAGAAATTGAAACAGTCACTCAATACAAATACCTTGGAGTTATTCTGAATACAAACATGAGTTTTTCTTGTCATCTAGAAACAAAACTGGCGGCTTCGAAAAATCTTATAAACGCCTCCTGGAAGAATGTATTAGGAAACAATGAAATCATACCCTCAGCTAAGTACAAGGTCTTTGAATCAATCATGCGCTGCGTGATGTGCTACAGTTGCCAAACCTGGGGAAAGCGAAAGAAGACACCTTCCACTTCTTAGCAATATGTCCTATTTACAGGGACATAAAATTAACTTACTTTGGGAAGCTGACTTTGACAATGGAGCAAGCAAAGACCATACTGAATGGACCAAACTGGCCAGCCTTTTCCAATTATCTGTCAGCGGCACTTAAATACAGACACGATATCAATACTGAATATTGTTAGTTAAACGTTAACAAACACATTGAATACATCACCAACACCAACCACAACACTATCAACAACACCAGCAACAAAAACACCAACAACACCAAAAACATCAGCAACTGAAACACCAGCAACACCAACAACAATAGCAACAGCATCATCAGAAGCAACAACAACAACCAACTAAAACAAGGAAAAT